>OX155971.1:10218677-10291177 GCA_944548615.1 Micropterix aruncella | reverse complement strand
ATTCATAAAAAAATGTTTTTTTTTTAGTTTTATTTTTTCCTAATGATTACTGAAGGGGTTTACTCAGAAGTCATACGTACTAAAAAAATCTAATAACATATGCCATAAATATTTAATTTATTCATTTAAAATCACCAGAGTTGGTTGGTCATTTAAAATAATTTTAAATATATATTTAAAAAAAAAATATGGAATATTATTATTATTTCACAATAACATGGAAAAAATAATTTTTTTAAATTTAATTATATTCGATCATTTATAAAATGATTTTTGAAATAAAAAATACATGCTTTACCTTTCTGATCATCAAAAGGTAATTGTCGCCAATTCTTTTCTAAGACGTTTAAAATATTATATCGTTGCTGACATTAAACTAAAAGGAATTCCTAAATATGTAAAATGTTTATAAAAAATAAATAATCTTGAATCTTAAATGATGACGTGAGACAATCGTGGCCAATAGCCACAATAATAATGTGTTCTCAAGTTGGCCGTCATCTTTCACAATAACAATATAATAATACTGACGCGCAATCATAAATCAACGCCTTATAATAATAATCTGATAATGGACGTGGCTCGTTTAGTAAACTTCCACCACCTCACCACTATAACAGTGACCGATTAAGCTGGGCGCATATCAACGGGGAAAAGGGCCAATGAAAATGAACTACTAGTCTAGAGTGTGGTAGTTCGAGATATTATAAAATCTTTAGGCGATGCCAGCTGACTCAATAGGTCTGACCCTAGGGCGGGGCGAGCGGGGCGGTCGACCCGGGCGCTGAATCGCGAAGGGGGTGGAAAGGGGCAACAAATCCCGGGACGTAACCCCTCGCCAAGTTACGCCAGGAGCCCCATCGCTTGGGTAAAAATATCGGTTGTGGCCTCAGTGGCGTAGCAGTCGGCGTAGATGCGAGGTGGTACAGTGCATCAGGGCCCACAGTGGTAGGGGCCAACGGGGCTTTTCGTTGTTGGTCTAACTCAGTGAATCCCAAAGTGGTCTATATGGATCCCCAGGGGTCGATTTCGATTCGCAGGAGGTCCATGTCAGCGAGAAACAAAAATCGGGGTGCACGAGATGAATATGGGGGTCCACATTAGTGGACTCCATCTAGGCAGGTCACCATAAACATTCAGGCGATCCGTTAATGTCGTATCACTTCTTAAACAGATTTTGTATACATCATAGTATTTTAAAATTATAATAATAGCAATAAACAAACGCACGCGTCACAACTATCACGGAATGAAATCAACACTCAACTCAAATTGCATTACTAGTCGATTGAAGAGGCCAGCGAACATGACTAACGAGGGAAGGTGCGAATGAGATATGTGAAAAAATTGCGCTTTAAGGGTTACCGTGCGAGCAAGTAGGATAAAATGTCACATAAATGAGCAAGCGAGATAGTGCTATATGTGTACTTATGTGCGGCTTTCCCAAATGCTTCGTACTTCAAGGTTGTGGACGCTTAGGAATAAACAAATAAAAATTGTACACATTTTTATTTTTTTACAACTGTCCACATTACCAAAAACCTTATGTAGGCGATCAGTACTGTTCCAGCTGTCAAGAAACTTTTAATTTTAGTAAGTTCAGGAAAATTGAGACAGGGGTCTACGGAAAACAGCAAGGGGTCTACGAGTCAAGAAAGTATGGGTACTTCTGGTATAACTAATATAATGTCAATCTTTTTACATCTTGATTATTCAAATGAACTTCAATTTGCTCAAAAACGCTACCTGCCGTTGAAATATTCTATAATAAATAGTTCAACGACAAATGAAGAGACCGAGGCATGGTTTTATACTGGCAGTCTTTGCAATTTCGATTACAAAAACATTCAAATGCTATTAGTTGAAGTCACACAAATTTATTTTTACACAACTTCCCAATAAAAAAGAATGTAATTTGTTCAGGGTTCATCTATTTAGGTTTTCTGTTTCTTTACTCAACCATAACTTATAACCGTTTAATTCGATTTAGAAGTATTTAGTATTGTTATTAGAATTTTTATGTCATCCCGAGTGTTATAGAGGGCCTTAACACACGAAATATTAAGTAAATAAATGTCTAATGTCCGAATGTCCAAATGTCAATAAATTAAAATAAATATATCGTGTTTAGTGTCAAATGAAAGGTCTGATTGGGTACATTCCGGAAAAATACATATATCTATTATATATGGATAAATCACGAATATTTCATAAAAATAACGTAAAAATATCAGTATCAATACAATATTTTACTTTCTGGAGCAGCAGTTGGGTTTTTTATTCTTTTTAATATATTCACTTTTTACTATATATACATGACGGAGACCTTTCATCTTTTTACCGTGTGCGCCGAGCTTAACAGAACGAGAATAAAAATAATAAAAGGAGCAGAACAAACAAGGTGAAAAAAAGAGTTAAGGTAAAGGTCTGAAGAGATAGCCCCTTATTGGCAATAATTCTGATCTTAATGGCCACTTTACGGAGGCCTTGGAATAAAGAACTTTACGATTCTACCATGCAACCAATTAATTCTTCATTCGTACCAAGTGGTATTATAACCATCAGAACCCTAATCATCATTACGAGCGATGATTTAATGAGGAGTCTAATAACACATATAATTTCAATAAATATATCTAGCCTTCTGTTCCGTACGATTTCGAAATCGGGACGTTCTGCTCCGGAACCCGGACGTTCTGGCTAATTAGATTTTACTGTAATATCGGTTAGTAATAGTAATTAAAGATAATTATAAATATTTTTTTAGGAAACTTAATTTATGGTATAAGGGAGTTTGAAAATTCTGAGTTTATTTTCCTTGTTGATGATTAATGAAATGTGTAAAGTTTTAAACATAATGGTGTTATGATAGCTGACATTCTAATTTCATATAATTTACTAGACATCTAATCATTTTTTTAAAAATACGAAGTCATATTGCTGTATTGAAAATAAAATAACATTTCTTTGTTTATTCTACATATAATTTGCATTTCTATTTTAATATATTATTCTCCCTGACTCTTAAATCACATTAGTACATTTTGATTATTTGTATGTAGGTAATATTGAATATAATATTACAGCCATGACAACTATCATGATAGTTATGTTTTTAATAATAACATTTTTAGCATTTAATTTTGCGACGCATCCAAGTGTAGGAATGCTTATCTACTGGAGTAGTTGATTGTATTGTATTGTAATAAGCGAATAAACTAATCAATAAACAAAAAATTAAATAATCAAACTAGGTACATTAGTGGGTACACCAATGAAAGCTGAATTTTTAATTGGAATATGCCACTTTTGTGGTAAAAGTTGATAGCAAATTTCCAGATAGAGAAGCACTTGAAAATCCGCGCAGCCATAAATACATTAGAAGGTGACTTGTTTTGACTTTACTTTTTTTGATTTGGCATTCTTTATAATGTAAAATTTATAATTATTACTTACCTTTAGTACCTACCTATGTATATTTTATTATAAAATATATATTATAATTGTATTTGTATATGTATGTCTATATGTGGGCATATATGTACATAGATATATGTATGAATGTATACTAAGTGACTGAGATAAGCTGTTTAAATAGCTATTTTTTAATACTAGCTGAACCGTACCCACTTCGTTGGCCGATAAAACTTTTTATTTGTGATGAAATTATGAGTGTGGTTCGGTTAGTACTGAGTGCTATGATTTATTTCCTGACTGTCAAAAGAAGGGTTATACTTTTACTGCATATGTATGTATGTATTTGCATGCCAATTTGACTATATTACCCTTATTTGTGAGTGTCTTCTTGTGAGTGTCTTATTTGTGAGTGTCTTATCTCTTTAACCATTTATGTAGTAAAAGGGAAATCATATGCAGTAAAAAGGAAAAGTATTTTGTTTTAAAACACTTGAGACGATAAATTTACCTATTTAAGAATTCATAATTGTTGATAATATGACCAATAAACATGATCTAAGGATTTAAATTATTTTTTTAATATAAAATACTACTTTTTGCTACTTAAATGTAAAAGTTAGACATATGCTGTCGCTGACTTTTTTGTAGACATTATCAAGCTCCACAACTTTTCTCTAGAACTTAATCATATATCTCTCATCGTTAAGGCAGCCTTAGTTAGAAACGTTTTCGTTCGTCCTTTTTTTCTCCGACTTACTTTGCAAATCCGACTACCACGCAAAAGTCTTTTCATTTTTCAGAATAATTTATTTATTTTTATTTTATTATTATTAAGGAAACTTACAGCTATTACTGTAGAAAAATCTGAATTTTATTTATAGATTACAATGCCAGTTAAAAGTTTCCACTTAAAAATCGTAAAAATATACAGTCGCCTAGGAAGGGGATAGGAGGAAGTGGAGGGGAATTAAAGTTATAATTTTATTATTTTATTATTAGGGAAATTTTATGGTATATATTGAAGAAAGAAAAGAAAGAAGAAAAGAAAAAATATAAATAATTATTTCACTCGTCCTTGAATATTGCCTTTCAGAAGACCCGGAATAAGAGTCTTGAGCGCAGTCGCAGTAGTATTAAACAGGTCAATTTCGCTTAGCTTGGTATTGCAGAAATGAGATACTCGATAAATGTAGTTATTTTGGGCGTAGTTTGTGCTTACTTGAGGTAGAATATATATATAATATATAGCCATATGACACTCACGAATATATATATATATATATATATATATATATATATATATATATATATATATATATATATATATATATATATATATATATATATATATATATATATATATATATATATATATATATATATATATATATATATATATATATATATATATATATATATATATATATATATATATATATATAATAGGTATATAGCCATATGACACTCACAAATAACGTGGCTTTCTATCGGTAAAAGAATTTTCAAAATCGGTTTAGTAGATCCAGAGATTACTTCCTACAACGTCACAAACTTTACCTCTTTATAATATTAGTACAGATTACAGACGGCTGAAAGAAATCGTGAAATAATAAGCATGCCATTTAATTTGGTACTTAATGGGGGTTGGTTCTTATTGAAACACTGAAAAAAATGGCATATTATAAACTTCAATTTAATCATATAAAGCCTAACCAATTATTGGTTCGCCGCATGATTCCAAAATTGAGCTAGCCTTATTGTGATAAATAAACTTTTTCCGTTGGTCTCACCAATGCAGCTGGAAACATAAGCACTAATATTTTATTAACAGGTTTTAAGATTAGGACAAATGTGACGGCGTTGGTTAGCTGCGTATAAAGGCTGTCATGCGCTTAAACGAATATGTCGGCGTTACACGCAAAGCATAGCAGGAAATTGCGATCGTTTCAAGACCAAGCTGAGAATAGAAAGAAGAATAGAAATAAATAAACATGGCATCTAAATGATATGGCATCTAAATAGAATATAAATATCGTATACGTGATCCAGACTACTATTCTCGTTGTATCCGCCATCATTTGTTGCCATTTTCTTTGCGAAAAAACATAGCTGACATCTCTTTATTTTACTACGAATTTTAAATGGCTCGATTGATTGTCCTGAACTTTATCTAAAATATCTCTCCGCACTCCTAGCCGGGCACTTAGAAATAGGGCAGTCCTTCTTGTACCTGGCTTTAAAACCAAATATAGGCGTAATTCTTATTTTATAAGGGTATGCGAAACTTTCAACACCCTAAATACTGACATTGATATTGACCCCTTTTTCACGAATATAGATACTATAAGGAAGCAGGTTGTAGGGCGATATTGTGATGACCAGGCTTAGCATTTTCTTCTTTTATTACAGTCTTGTTTATGTCAACATGTTTTCTACTGTACAATTCAGTATCTTCTTGTTTAATATTTTCTAATATCAGTTCTAAATTCACGTTATTATTATTGTCATTATCAGTGGTAACTTGTAAATGGCTCTAAGCTTCCTATTTTTGTTCACTACAAATTTATTGGCTGTAGAAAATAAAATAAAAAATACGTGTGGCACTCGGGGACTGCCGCGGTAAAGCTATTGCATAGCATTTTTAAAAACTTATGCAATTATAATTATTTATTTATATTATTTATTTTATTTTTTCTAATATCAGATAACTGCGCTCTATCGGAAAACGTTGAAATTATTCCGAATCATCTGCGGAAGCAAATGATTCGGAATAATTTAAACGTCTTCCGATAGAGCGCCGCGCACGAATTTTTTATTCGACAAAGCAAAAAAAACGGATTATTCGAAAAAAATCGTAGACATAAAGATAGATAATTAAATTATCTTTAAAATGGTGCAGGTTTCATAATAATAGGCCAGATAGTATTTGCGTAGTAGTCGTTTTTGTGTTCGGTTAGACCTAATTTCACAAATTAATTACACTATGTAATATAAACAAAATCTAAAATATACAAAGCTAAGAATATTAGGAAAATGTTCTTGTTTAACATATATTTTTTTCGAATCGTAAGCAGTACTCGTTTAGACGTAATTATCAGTTTAAAATCATTAATTTTCGTTAAGAAATTTCTTCATTCGGTCGCCGCGCTGGCCTAGGCCCGCGATAAAAGCTATGCAATATCCTGGATATCTCTGGAGGAATAGGTGTGTATAAACTTCGAACGCTTTTTTAAACCGCTAGGGGATGAATTTCGAACCATCTGGAATATATACTTTCTATTTTTTTAAGGTTAGGAGGTCACTCGAATGTCAACTTCCCAACTTGACCGGATTCGGAGATACGCGTTTGACGGTATGAAACTTCAAACCATCCTTTTCACACCGTCGGGGTCAGATTTTATTGAAACCCTCGAATACCGATCACCTTATTTAAAATATGCAAGTTAAAAAATACTTTTATACAACGTTAAGGCATAAAATCAATATTAACGACCGAATGAGAACGACGTGCCAATTTGGCTTTTTGGATTGCCAGGTTTTAAAACGAATGCATCCAGAAATAAAGTACTCATACGCTGCTGTTAGCTTTATAATACCCATTTAACCCTTGTGTTGCCACCCGGGTACCCGAGTACCTACCCATCGGCGTACATTTTGTTGAATATTTTTTTTCCAAAAAGATTGGCCAAAACCTTCTCGAATCCCCATGATTTGACCAATTCCCTATCAAAATTTACATTCTACACATTTTAAAATAAAATTTAACTTGAAAAAAAAATGCATTAAAAAAGTACTGAGCCACCCGGTATCCGCTACCAGGGTACCCTGTTAGAAAAAGCATGATTTTCGTATCGTACATCTATAAAATCAAGTTTATTGTAAAAATGTAATAAGTAATGGATGAATATATAAATTATAATAATACATATTTATTTCAAATTATGCATATTCTTTATTCTTTACTAAGAAATCACACAGTATTACAGTAACAATATTTTAAAAAATATACAGATTTAAAACAAATAAAACCGGTTACGGATTTCTATAAAATTACATAAATTACGTTTAAAATTTCTATATGTACTGTATATAATAATAATAACTATAATATTTTTCATTTTGATTGTTCGACACAAATCATGGTTCATGATGTACAGGTTCAGGTTGTGCAGGTACAGGCAAAATGTACATGTTCTGCCATGAGTCAAGGGAAACTCCCCTGCACCGCATGTGCGAGTGTGGCCCGCCGATGCGTAAAAGATACACCCACTTGGGTTGTCATCACCCACAACCTGAGGATATAAAACAATCTGGCACCAAAACCCGGTTGCGGTTCTTAAATGACACGAGGCTTAGCGCAGAACTATAGCAGGTGGCGAACACAATAGATCAGTAATGGCCGCAGTGTTACGAGGTTCATAAAGACCTTAGCAAAGCCCCAAACAACAAATTAAAAAAAATCTAAACTAATCTATACTAATATTATAAAGAGGTAAAGTTTGTGACGTTGTAGGAAGTAATCTCCTGGATCTACTGAACCGATTTTGAAAATTCTTTTACAAACAGAAATCCATGTTATTTGTAAGTGTCATAGGTTATATATTAATCCGAAAAATGAAATGACTTTTTCGTGGTAGTCGGATTTCCAAAGTAAGTCAGAAAAAACGGTCGAACGAAAACGTTTCTAACGAACGCTGCCTTAACGATGAGAGATAATTATATGATTAAGTTCTAGAGAAAAGTTGTAGAGCTTGATAATACCTACAAAAAAGTCAGCGACAGCATATGTCTAACTTTTATATTTAAATAACAAACAGTAGTATTTTATATTAAAAAAATAATTTAAATCGTTAGGTCATGTTTATTGGTCATATTATCAACAATTATGAAGTCATATCAAAATGAATAAATTGATCGTCTCAAGTATTTAAAACAAAAGACTTTTCCCTTTTACTGCATATAATTTCACTTTTACTGCACAAATGGTAAAAGAGATAAGACACTCACAAATAAGACACTCACAAGAAGACACTCACAAATAAAGGTAATATAGTCAAATTGTCATGCAAATACATACATACATATGCAGTAAAAATATAACCCTTCTTTTGGCAGTCAGGAAATAAATCATAGCACTAAGTACTAACCAAACCACACTCATAATTTCATCACAAGTAACAAGTTTTACCGCCCAACGAAGTGCGCACGGGTCAGCTAGTCTCCAATAAAACTTCTGTTAGCTGTGCTTTAACCATTTTATTATTAAAATTTCTCTCCAAGAAGGCCAAGCAAGTTTAATTAACGCCATCAATAATATCGCTTAAAAGAGGTGCCAAAATTCATTCGTGTTTGTCAAAATATAAGAAATCTTTCAATTTACTATTCCCGGACTCGACGCCTGTTTAATATTTTTTTACTGCCTTGTAGCTGCGGTACATTAATTTAAAAATGATTCTTACTGTCAACGGTATTTCGTGCTGTCCCCGAATATGACCCAAGTGAAAAATCGGTCGGGCAGGAGAAAACTGAAATGTATACATGTTGCCATGCTTTTTTATTATGATGGTTATAAGTGAGGTCGTAAGTTATAGTAATTTGATAGCGAAAATGGAAATGAAAATGATTAAGTAAACGAGTTAAGTGATAATGATACGTTGTAATGGAAGATAGATTTTACAATCTGAACGCAGGCAACCATCACTGTTATTCTCAATCGGTTCTTATTTATTTACTTTTATTTTTTTTAAACTTTATCAATAAGAATATTAGTAAAAACTAAAAGATAATCTTAAATATAAAAATGAATCGCCGTGCGTTAGTCTCGGAAATGACTGGATAAATTAATGCTTATAATCAATTCTTTTAAAACTATTTTTTTTGAATTTTGTGTTTTTCTAATTTTTTTTTATCAAAAGTTGCTTACTACACCGTACTGATTCACTCACTTTAAGGATGCCACTAATTTAAAACTCAACATGTATATTATTATAATGTTATTAAAAAATATTAATTATAGACAATTAAATACCTCACTATATCCAAGAAAACATAAAAAAGTCGGTTGTTTCACCCCAAGAATTTCCCAATTAGTAGCCAAGGACTGATTTCATCTGAATACTAATATCTTATATACAAGCGGCACAAATAATATTTAACCTCCGTCATATTTAAGAAAATACTACCTAAATCATATTGGAAAAATATCATTTTGATACCAAAGAAAATACTAGAAATATAGTACGAAATACTACCAAAATAGTACGAGAATACTACTAGAAGACAGAATTTCACTATCGGGGACGGAAGTTTGCGCGGATACGGAGGGGGGGGGGAGGGAATTGAGGTTTGGGGGGCAGGGGTGCTTTTCTACTTGCCGAGAATGTCTTAAGGTGACCCAAAGTATTTTTTGATATACCTAAACGATATTAAAAAAAGTCTATTTCGTTGGTTTTGTCATTGGCTTCCTTTCCCATCTCCCGCAGCAGTGCGTTGCGCTAGGCGCTGATTCCAGTGATGTGTTGAGTATGTGCTCTACTACAAATGTGCTCTACTGTCAACTAGAACGGGCGAACCCGTCACCTTAGGAAGTTTTAACGATTGTTCGTTAATACTTCCGATTGATCTCCCGTGAAGTGAACGCAGAAGTCTTGGACAAAACAGTCAAGCTCCGCCACATGCCCGTAAGAGGCCAACGCCTTATCCGCGAGATAACCAGCTATGTTACCCAGCGGGCTTACACTCACGCCCTTACTTCCAAATGCCACCAGATTACTCAGGTCTCTCGACTGGTTACGAGTTCGAGGTCGCTTGCGCGGTCCTGTCCCTTACGAAGCGGTGAAACGGTGTAAACTGAATCTATCGCGGACCACGGCATCCTTTGCCCGGCTGTTCACCCGGGATCGGGTAGCCGATGGTCGTTTCAAGAGCAGTCGCCGTAAAGTCCGCAACCACCCCCGCTCTATTGGATGCAGTACTGCTTCCAGACTCCCCCGACTGTTAGTCAGAATGCACAATCGATTGGCTTACGCTTACTATAGTGTATTTATGAAAATATTGAGACGGTTTTCAGTCTATCGGATCAAAGGTTCATCAAATCTTGCATTTAATCAGATCTCGCCGTTCAACAAATTTCACGGTAGAACAAATCTTGCAGCGCAACCAATCCCGAATTAGGTAATCTTGGAATTAAAAACTTTCACCGTCTAACAAATCTCGCCATCTAACAAATCACGCCGTCTAATAAACCTATTTACTTTTGAAACCTCACCGGCAAAAATTCTCGCCGTCTAACAAATCTTGCCATTCAAAATAAAATAGAGCTGTCGACTACAACAAGCGAACACGTCACCTCAGGAAGTCTTAACGAAATATGATAATTCTATCTCCCGTGAGGTGAGCGCAGAAGACTAAGGACATTTCATTTTTTTTTTTCATTTTCTTACTCCAACGAGGTGGATGGAGACAGAAGCCAATCCATCTACCACCCGAGCAGTTATAACGACTATAGTCGTCTTTTCTGCCCGAGCTTAATAGTATATCCAAAGATCAGAGGCTTCTATCCCCATCCAATCCCCCAAGGAGTCATTTATTTATTCGTTTCGTAATTACATTTTTTTCTTTTTTTTACATTTTGCATTTACATATATACATGTATTTACATTACATTTCATTACATAGTTACAATACTTACTATATAAAATAAAATTCAAAAATACATTCATATTTTGGCAGGTGGTAGTGCATAGGCTATAAATTAAGCAGCATTCGCAAACAGCAGTAAGAAGAGAGTGGGGACAGAACGAGCTTGGTGCGGTGGCACGGACACACCCGTTAGAGAGAGAAACAATGCAAACAAAGTTTAATTTCAAGCTACACCTGCGTTTAAAACCGGCACAGCGCGGAGGGCAGTATGTATATCACGGAGACGGCAAGTCACTCGTACCTAGAGGGAGAGTGCCCTGAAGTCTCAGTTCTTCTAGCCGCGATGCCCAGTGCGCCACGAAGATAAGAAATGCCGCAAAGCACTCCTTAGCAAGACTTAGGACAAAAACAGTCCACCGTCAAGCTCCGCCACCTGCCCGTACGAGGCCAACGCCTTATCCGCGAGATATACAGGTATGTTACCCAGCGGGGCGACACTCGCGCCCTTACTACCAGTTGCAACCAGACCACTCCAGTCTCCCGACTGGTTACGAGTTCGAGGTCGCTTGCGCGGTCCTCTCCCTTACGTAGCGGTGAAACGGTGTCTACCGAATCTATCGCGGACCACGGCATCCTTTGTCCGGCTGTTTACCCGGAATCGGGTAGCCTATGGTCGTTTCAAGAGCGTTCGCCGTAACGTGAACGACTACCCTCGCTCTATAGGACATAGTACTGTTTCCAGACTACCCCACCTGTTAGTCAGAATGCACGATCGATTGGCTGACGCCGCAAGGTGCGCAGACCGTCCAGGAGCGCCAAAATATTGACTCCTGGGGAAAACTAGCCCTTAGGCCAGAGTACCCTCAGACAAAAAAGAATAGAATAAAATAACTTTAATGCGCTATAAAAACATTACCTAATGAGTATTACACTGGTTTTATATAGAGACAATGTATTATCTTACAGTCAATCATTTGATATACTGATGTTTAATTGTAAAAGTTAAATTCATAATAAACTAATACAAATATATGTCAACTTATGCTAAGTTTGTCCAGGGAACCATAAAGGAGAGGAGAGGATGAGGTATTTGGTAAGTGGCTTTGTTAAAACAAATGTTTCTTTAACAACTTAAAATAATCTCAATATATCTTTCAGCTCAACGAAATTTAAAGTTTCACAAATCTCGCCTTGATGAATCTTCCCAAAATTAAGGCGACATGAGACCTCAGAAAAATATCCGAAATGGGCGTACACGCGAAAAAATAGGCGGAGTCAATTTTGTAGGGTTTGACCAATAAGAATCCAGCGTTAACGAAACGTCAAGCGCAGATTCTACGTCCGCTCGCGCCGGCTACTAGGCGCATACTAAATGCTCTATCGCAGCGCTAGCACAGAATAACTATCTTTACGCAGCGGTAGTATAAGGGTGTTAATGGCCAGACATATTTAGCGTAACTCTCAGAGCGCTCTCACGTTTCAATTAATTGTAGTTAATTTAGGGCCTAAATAAAAAATGTGACTAAGTGCTGCCCTAGAGAATTAACCAGTCAATATTATGAATTCCAGAAAGTGAACGTTGTCCAAAAGGCAATAATTAGAATCATGTTAAGAAAGCCTAGGCGTTACTCTTCTGACGACCTGTATGTTGAGGCACAATTGCTTGATTTGAGGCAGTTGTATTGCCTGAAATCAATACTTCATCTTAAAAACAACCATGAAGACGAATATTGTGTTTCTCCGGAAAACAGGGAGAGATCAGGTCGTTATAAGGGAAACTTTGAAGTGCCGAAACGTCTAACGTCTTTTGGACACGTCATTACAGCTTTCTTGCTCCAAGAATGGTTAATATCATGAGTAAAGAGAACATATTGGAAATTAGCAGCAACCAACAAAAATATCACCTTACATTATGGTTAATAAACCTTGGTAGGAGAGAGACGGAGAAAACATTCATTACAATTATAAAATAAATAAATATATTTATTTTTCTATATATTTTATATACCTATTTTTACTAATTGTTATATATTATTAGTTATTATTATAAATGATTATTTATTATTGCTATTATATATTATTATTATTATTATACATTGTTTATAGTTCTAATATTATTTTGGTGTAGTAAGAAGCTCATTTTAACTTGATATGATTCAAATTTTTTATTTTTATTTTGGAAGTTATGTAGTTTATTATCATTTGTATTGGTGTTCTCCTTAGAACAGGCTCTGCCTAGTTAGGAGCAATACAAGCTATGTTAAGTGCTAACGGTGTAATTTTTTTGTGGACCAATAAATAAATAAATAAATACATAAATATTTTTCAAAAAACTCATAAAACTAAAATTCTTTAGATATGGTCGTTCCCAAGTATCATGTCGCCTTAATCGTTTATTGTTGCAGAACGGCGACGAAATGCGATTATCTCGAAATTGTTAGGCTAATTTACGACTAAGCGTGCAGACTTCGCGTTGGAAATTGTTTGCAGCTACTTTCCAAGAGGCGAGGTGCATATTTATTTTATTCTGTAAAGCAACACAATGAGCTGCCATTTAATATAAATGTTCGTCCACACCTCGCTCATTGAATACATCCCAGACATTTGATCGATAAATATCTCAAAAGAATTAAGATATATTTTACTTGGGTCTGGTATTACATGGTAATGCACCGGACGACCGCGGCGGGGCTGCCAACGATTTATAATGTCTAGAAAAATCGACGTCAAGAAAATAATTACTTCACTATCGACTCATGGGCGCCCTCTAAGATCTATTAGAGCTGTCAACTACAACGGGCGAACCCGTCACCTCAGAAAGTTTTAACGAAATATGACCGTTCTATCTCCCGTGAGGTGAGCGCAGAAGACTTAGGACAAAACAGTCCACCGACAAGCTCCGCCACATGCCCGTAAGAGGCCAACGCCTTAATCGCGAGATAGCCAGGTATGTTACCCAGCAGGCTGACACTCACCCCCTAACTTCCAGTTGCGACCAGATTACTCCGGTCTCTCGACTGGTAACAAGTTCGAGGTCGCTTGCGCGATCCTCTCCCTTACGTAGCGGTGAAACGGTATCAACCGAATCTATCGCGGACCATGGCAATCTCCCCCGACTGTTAGTCAGAATGCACAATCGATTGGCTTACACCGCACGGTGCGCAGACCGTCCAGGAGCGCCAGAAGATTGACTTCTAGGGGAAACTAGCCCTAAGGCCAGAGTCCTACCCGGGCTCGCGCTTCTTGCGTGGAGGCCGCCGGACGGGTGTAACCGACACTGAATAAATGGCTCTTCGTGGCCAACTCAGCATGGTCCCATTAGCGCCCTCTAAGATCTAAAGATAATCTGCTACATGTTATCCCTGTTAGCAGCAATGATCTTCTCATTCTCTTTGGAATGATTGCCGAAAATGTGAGAACCTCGCCAAGCATAACATATTTTAAATACAGAGAACAACTGAAATCTTCCGCATAAATTCTCATTTTCTTCCCATTCTCCTCCTTTCCAAACTTTTGCGTACATATGGGGTTTAGTTTATTTTGATAATGCCCATTTTGTGCCCTCAAAGATTTTTTTTTATTTTCCTAGCTTTAGTGGTCTGTAAGTTGAATTAGTAATTATTCGCATCCACAAAAAAAAGTAGATGTTAGCTGTAGAATATTGCCTGTGGGCACTAAGCTCACCCTTTCTTTTGAATAATGCGTTTATTTTTACACGCTTTTATTTACCTTGCAATGTTTGTCAGTTTGTTAGTTTCTTTAGGGCAAATCTTGCAAACTGAATTAAAACCACTTCCTCTTATTCCATAAGAGGAAGTGGTTCTAATTCAGATTGCAACTTCATAAAGTTCAAATTTTTAGACGTTGGTTTAGTTCCGGTGACAATTAATTTTTATGGTGAGCATGACCTGATTATACACCCAGGATTGGCCCCCGACGAGGCTACTCTTCCACGGTCAACAGCACAGACACACGAATTTCACTATGGCATGGCTGCTGCACCCAGGGTTGGCTCCCGACGAAAGTACTTCTCAATGGTTAACAGCACACAAATAAAATTTTATATACCTACGCATTCAGTTACGACAGCCATTCTAAGTTTCACCGCGAAAGGGCTGCTGCACCCAGGGTTGGCTTCCAACGAAGGTACTCCTCAACGGTCAACTGCACAAACACGAAATTCTGTACAGCATCAATTATGATAGTTTGTTCTAAGATCTACTATGACATGGCTGCTGCACACAGCGTTGGTTCGGGACAGAGCATTTCAATGAAAGCTTGTTTTTAAAAATGTGTTTTTACTATTATTTTTTTTACCGATTAGGGTCTTCGATCCGAAATTTGGTTTCAATCCGCACACGGCTAGATGTTTATTTATTTACTTAAAACTTTACAACATAAACCATACACCCCAAATCGTCGAAAGTACCTCAAATTAAATGATGCTACTCATAGTTATAAAAAAAACACATAACTATACAAAAAAATGAAAACCGCGAAATACCTAAATAGTCATTATTGACTATTTAGATATTTATATAAAGATTTAAATATTTTGCTCTTATGAGCAAAATATTTAATCGAAGAGGGCTAGCAAAGAAGATGTCGATCCGCTTCGAACTGATTTGCTCCGTTGGTCATCCGATCCAGTGATCTTGACTGGAAAGGGCAATACGAATCCACGTCAAATTCGATTTCAATTAACACTAACGTCAGATAGAGAGTCACCAATAGTCTTTTAATGTCCCGTCGAAGCGGCTAGGGGAGGCCTTTCCAAACGTGTAGAAGTAATGTACATAATTAGTAATATTTTTTAATATTGCTACATACATAATTTCATTTTTTTAATCATGTAGTTTGAAGTATGCACAAGCCATGGTTTACTTAATACGCTTGCTTTAGTACGGGCTTAGGTCTAGTTAGGCGGCGTTGATCTAAAGAAATATTGGGCTGCGGTACTCTATTTTTTGCTACTTTTTACAATGGGGCCCCTAGTGATAATGCAACAATTTACTGCAGTTTTAAAAAAATGCGATTTTATTTAAATTTAAAAAAACATTACAATGAACTACTCCAGTAGATAGGCATTCCTACACTTAAAAGCATCACAAAATTAAATGATAAAAACTAAATTATTATAAACAAAGCTATCATGATAGTTGTCATGGGTGTAGTATTATATTCAATATTACCTACATAAAATTGGGAGGGACGCCATCCAAGATCTTGAAAAGCATACCAAGAACCCTTATGTCTCTTTTCTCACGGGTCAACAGCCAGTGAAGCTTCTCTCTGTACTCCGTGATGTGGTCAAATTTTCTGAGACCATGGATATAACGAATTCAGACATTTTGAAGACGCGCAACTTTGGTGGATAACTTACCTGTGAGATTGATAAATTCAAGTTCTTCATAATCCAGAAAGGGGAGGAGAGCAGACTAACAAATCGTAATCTTGCTCTCCTCCGGGAGGATATTTTCAGCCTTTTCAGCGAATGAAATCGACCGAAGAGTTCGCGTCGCATTTCTCGAATATGTGGCCGCCATGAGAGGTTGTCGTCCATATGAACACCGACACAATCTCGGAAACAGTTGGCAACACCGGGAGAATTCTTTCGCCGATTAGATCATTATACCGTGTCCGGAATTCATGTTGCTACAAGGCTTGCACCACCACAGCCTCGCACACCCACCACCGCATGTATACACACGTGCACACTCACACACTCGCACGAATACGGTCATCCATACAGTCCACGAAGCTCCGACTCCCACGAACACAGCGGCACAATGTATTTTTTATTGTTTATGGGCGAAAGAACACACACCCTGGCAGGAGAAGTTTATTCTTCTGATTTTATCAGGTGTCGTACGGGCCGTAGTGGCAACTTTATAACGTCCCTCAACCCACTTTTTCTGGCCTTACTTATAATATACAATATACGTGACAGAGCATAATATTATATGAAAAGCATACATCAATTTTCGCGTTTGACAAAGAGAACAGTTTTTATAACATTATTTTTGACGACAGTAAGTCTTGTTTCGGTGTGATTAAGAATAAATTGAGAATCATTTCGTGAACAAGTAAATATATTAAAAAGAATAAAAAACACGACTGCCGTTACAGAAAGTGGATTATAGTGTTTATAATTATTTTCATAACGGGTTTTTGTATGAAATATTTGTTGTTTATGTATATCTCCATATAGATACATATATATGTATATATATATATATATATATATATATATATATATATATATATATATATATATATATATATATATATATATATATATATATATATATATATATATATATATATATATATATATATATATATATATATATATATATATATATATATATATATATATATATATATATATATATATATATATATATATATATATATATATATATATATATATATATATATATATATATATATATATATGTATATATATATATATATATATATATAAATATTTATATTTATATATATATATATATATATATATATATATATATATATATATATATATATATGTATATATATTTATATATATATGTATATATATTATATATATATATATATATATATATATATATATATATATATATATATATATATATATATATATATATATATATATATATATATATATATATATATATATATATATATATATATATATATATATATATATATATATATATATATATATATATATATATATATATATATATATATATATATATATATATATATATATATATATATATATATATATATATATATATATATATATATATATATATATATATATATATATATATATATATATATATATATATATATATATATATATATATATATATATATATATATATATATATATATATATATATATATATATATATATATATTTATATATATATATATATATATATATATATATATTGTCACGCGATTTCTGTAAATTATATGCAGAATTTCCATAATTTATCGCGTGATGATTCCCAGTTCTCGCCATTGTTGATTCACGACACCGATCGTTTGACATATATGCAGTTTTGCCAATTCCATACAAGCGAATTTCGTCTACCAACCGCAAGAGTCGAAATCAGCGACTTAATATTTAATAATTTATTATAATTTATGCGATAAATGGCTATGGGATTGGGTTATTAAAATGCAAAATAAATAAAACATTGAATATTTTAAAACAACAATTTTTATTTTGATAAAATACTTATTTTTAATAAAGTAACCATTTCACGACATAGAGTCAAGGTGGTCCTGTCCTTGTATTGAATTTTGGGATAAATAAATTGAAAAAGTTTTTTATAATAAAATTAATTTCGGTTTTGACTTCTTTATTAAATTAATAAAATTTAGAAATTAGCTCCACAATTTATACTCAGCAAACGGTGAACCGGATATGATCGATTGTGTCGAGTACGATCTGCAAAATTCTGGAACATTTGATATGAGCCTATATGAAGCGCCAAAAACTCGTTTTCCCGGCATTTCAAATCGGAGCCGTGGCGCTAGTTAGTGGAAGTTCCGAGGTGTTAGACATTATATTTCTCGGAACTTCCACTGGGGCAAACCTCTGGGAGCCTTGCCTACGTCAATCGTTCCAGCCGTTTGAAGAGTACTTCCGAATTCAACCGTTCCAGCCGGTCGGAGTACAAGGGTACGGCTGAAGAATACCAGAAATCGAAGAATACGCCCATTCCAGCTTTCCTGAAGATCATCCCGTGCCGGGTTGGTCGATCGCCAGCGCCGCTATTCGTCGCCGTACCGTACGATACTATTGCGGCTTAAATCGTACGAGTCACCGCCACGTGACTACGTGACGTCGCCGCGACCATCGAGCTGAAGGCGGGAAGTTTGAATCCACTTTCCAGAACATTCTATCCCTGAAATTTTAATGTACTTACCCTACTGCTGTTTTCTACCTACCACTCGTCTGACTGTTGACCCTTCATGATCAGCCGGCCTTTGAGAAAAGTCCCATTGTTCTGAGCTAGATTCCAGGGTTTTTGAAATGTGGTAAATATTAATTTCCAAAGTTTTAATTGTTTTCAAAGTTTTTAAACGAATATTATAGTTGTAAATTTAAAATTCACTTCTAGAGTTCTTTAAAATTCATCTTTTCTTTATTGTTATCTGCCTTTTACTAATTAAATGTCATCGTTCAAGTGACTTAATGTTTTTCTTTTATAATTTTAGTTTCTACAAACAAGCAACCACATCGATTTCTAGGTATCCTAAGTACCGAGAAATCGTGTCGGTCACAATATATATATATATATATATATATATATATATATATATATATATATATATATATATATATATATATATATATATATATATATATATATATATATATATATATATATATATATATATATATATATATATATATATATATATATATATATATATATATATATATATATATATATATATATATATATATATATATATATATATATATATATATATATATATATATATATATATATATATATATATACCTATATATATTTGTTTTCGGAATGTACTTTCCTTTGACACTAAACACGATATATTTATATTAATTTATTGACATTTGGACATTTAGACAACTACCCTCGTAAAATTTAGAAAGTAAATGTACTCAATCATAGTCATAACGACTCTAGATGACATAATGATTGTAAAAATACCACACACTTATAGATCGGTTCAACCGTTTAGAAGTTATGGTATAAAAAAAAACGGAAAACTTACATAGATGAACTCTGAACATATTACACTCCTTTTTACACGATTTTATTAGGTCGACCTGTATGTAACTATGTAATGGAATTTAAGGTAACTAATTTAACCATCTTCCAAGGATCGTAGCGTCATGAAAATTGGCAGCTGTAGGTAGTTCTGATGATAATACAATAATATGGTACTGACGAACTGATCTGATATGAACGGAAGATATGAACTGGAACTTCATGATGGAACATCGTATCATACATAGCTCTGTTTGGACTTGTTGACAAAGTCTTGGAATGAACTTTGACCACGATTAGGTTTTAAGGTATGATGATGAAACCGGAAGATAGGCACTGGCATTCCATGATGGAATATCGTATCATAGCCCAAAAGTGTGTTTTTTTTAAACTATTAATTTATTATTTATTGGGCAATCGTGTAAAACATGACTGCCGTTACAGAAATTGTATTTATAATTATTTTTAATACGGTTATTTTTTTTTATATTTGTGGTTTATGTATTTATCCATATATATACATGTATATATTTAAAATATACCTAATCAGACCTTTCATTTGACACTAAACACGATGTATTTATATTAATTTATTGACATTTGGACATTTAGACAACTACTGTCCGAATATCAAATTATTTAGACAGCTAATGTACCTTATAACACTCGGAAGTTATGGTGGAATAAAAAACGGAAAATATACATAGATTGTCCCTGAACACAGTACACTCCTTTCTTGTTGGGCAAGCGTGTAAAAATAGGTAGATTTCAGTGTGGTATTCAAGATTATGTGGAATACCTTATGTGGTATACCAAATTCATTTTTGTGTAGATCGACTCTTTTTGAAAATTGTATAACTAATTGTTTGTCTTTATTATGAAAATGTCACAATGGGCGGGTTTATTGTCATATGGCAATCTCCTACAACCAACCCTACTATGACGTGTTATATGTATGTGTTCGTGTAACATGTCTGTGAGTGTGTCTTGTTATTGCATTCGATCGACAAAATTGAAAATGCAATTCCGTTAATTTGATCCCAAAGGAAAAAAGACCCAGTCGGAATCGTACCTTACATATGTATAATAATATCTGCGGCACGTGCTGCGGCATGACATATATCAGCTGCTCCAACTGATATTATTGGGCAAAATTGAGGGTAAACGGCATCGTAGAAGGAGGAAAAAATTGTGGTTGTGCAATGTCAGAAAGCGAACCGGAATCACCAGCGCGGAGCAGTTCTTCCGGATGGCGCAAGACCGAAAAAAGTTTTCAGAGCTAACGGCCAACCTCCAGTAATGAAGAGGCACTTCAAGAAGAAGGATAAGTAGTTAAATATTAAATCTGTAATAAAAATATAAAATCTTCTAAAAATAATGTGTGCTGTTTAAATACCTAAAAAGGTTTAAATGAAAAATACAGTTAGTCAAAATATTATAATGGATAGTAAGTCATAAAATAGTCTATTTATAAAAGTGACAAGTATAAAATTACTACAATAAAAATGGCGCAATAGAAAGAATCGATACAAATTATATTAGATATCATCACCGATTATCGAAATGATTGAGTTTAGTATTGTAAACCGATAAAAGAAATATATGGAAATAATCGTGGAAGCTTAGAAAACTCATAAATAAGGAGGAAAATTCGTCAAACCTTGCGGGGTTGTCGTGAAGAGTGATTTCTAGAACAGATCTTTAGATTGCAAAATTGCCGAAAGAAAGACTGCAGACCGAAATATACGATATACAGTGATTTCTTTAAATCACTTTTTCTCCAAAATTGTTTAGTGTCCCATGTATCATGCATCTCATATATCTCATCCGTGAGATTCAAATTGAGTCGTCATGATGCCGACGCGGCTGAACGTGCCCGGTTCATTACCCGTCAGAGACCCGAATAAAATTAGCGTTATCGTGGAATCAATCTGGTTGGAAGGAGACGCGCTCCTCGACGATTGTATGACGCTCCCAGAATCGCCGAGCCCCATCGCTGGGTCCTTATTATCATATTATGCCACGGCAGGAGGCATATTACTCATTGTGTTCCTGACGTGCGACTGGCAACGATCTGACTAGGGTCGTATCGCTTGAAGCCTTGCTAAACATCAAAAAGCGTCACATGGCGTTCTTAAAATAAAAGCTATTAATATGAGGTCCTTACCTATGAAGTTTCAGTTCTATAAGACTAATTTAAGACGAGCGATTTTGTAACAAAAATGAATATTTGATGATCGAATTGTTAAGCCCTATTATCTTCAATTCAATTCAATTCTTTAGTTATGAAATCACACAGTTTATAGTGAATAATTACACTAAAAAATATAGCAGTTTTACAGTGAATAATTGCAGTAAAAAAAAAGAAAAATACACCCAGTTACGTGTTTCAATAAAATTACAGAAATTACTTTGACAACTATTTAATAAAACTAAAATACCTACATAGTTTCTGGTAGGTACGTAAAGGACTTGTATTTGGGGTGTGTGTGTATGCGTGTGTGTTGAGTCTGTGTGTGTTGAGTCTGTGGACTTACGAGCATAGATGTAAAGGTTTGTATAAAATGTCTATAGACTAGGGCGCCAGTCGCGCGTCCATAACCAATCGGTTCTCATCTGCAAACTCAGGTATGTGAGGAGGCTCGCCGGCTAAGGACTCCTACCTTGGGAGACAGGACGGACCTCAGGTGCCGGACTACGCATCAAGTCGCTGTGTAATTAGATTGTCCTTCATATTGCGTAAAAAGTATTGTATGTATATTTTGCTTAGCTTATAAACTGAATTTAAAAAATAGTAATAATGGTCTTAAAACTATAATAATAGTAATAACAATTAGTAAAATTGGTAACACGAATATTCAGTTAATTGCATTGGTTAGGATTTCATTTACAGAAAATTATTAAAAATGTCAATAGCCTTTTAATGCTTATATAGCTCACAGCAGCGTCTGAGCATTCTATTTCTTGATGCATTCGCTTTGAAACGAATAAAAAGGCCAACTATCAATCTATTATATTATTGATAAGAAATGCAGGTGATATCAGTCGAAGCTACTGTTTATTTAAGCTAAAGTTTTAGACATCCAGCAACATTATGTAAAGAACATATTACTCGATAGTGCACAATCGATTGGCTAACGCCGCGCGGTGCGCAGACCGTCCAGGAGCGCCAGAATGTTGATTCCTAGGGGAAACTAGCCCTAAGGCCAGAGTCCTGCTCGGGCTCGCACTTCATGCTTGGAGGCCGCCGGATGGGTGTTGACCCGTGAGTGCGACCAACCCTGAACAAAATGGGTCTTCATGGCCAACTCAGCAAGGGCCCATTAGCTACCAAGCTCCCTTACCACAGTCACAGTATACCAGACAGTGGTCTCTCTTAGAACAAAATCGAAATCGAAGCGAATACGTCACGAGTCGTAAGCGCTCGGATATGGCCGTCAGATGTTCGCTACTCGGCCCACGCGGATATGCAAACGTTCGAAAAAGTCACCAGCCTTTACCTGCGCATAACGCTAACCAATGGCGTTCGTCGTGACGTACCCCTCTGCCCACATTCCTCTCGCCCTCTCCCCGCAATGCCCTGTCGCTCGAGAGAGTCTTCTGTTGTCCAGTACATACGCGCAACGTGGAAATAAAGATTATAAAAAAAAGTTTGTTTGCATAAAATACGTTGCAAAAATACAATTGTTTGCATTCCGAGGAGAGGAAATTTGGAGACGAAGGAGAGAGAAAGGGAAGAGCTGGTTACTTCTTTTTGAGGTGAGTCTTGAATGATTCCAAAGAACTCGAGCATCGTAGTTTTGCTAGGAGAAGTCCAGAGTCTTGCACCATATACACAGATAGAGTAGGAGTATAAATAAGTATTATGACGAGGATGTTTGTGTAAATTGTCAGAGGCTGACCGAAGTACGAGACCGTGGGAACTTAATGTTTCAAAAAGCTCTCGGAGATAGGATGGTGTTGAATGACAGTACACGATAAAGGAGCACAAGTATATAAACATTCCCCCTTTGGCGTACTGGAAGCCAATTTAGGTATGCACTGTATTCGGTTACGTGATCGTACTTCCGTAAACAGGAGATGAATCGTATGCATACATTTTACAAACCTTCAAGTTTTTTTAGTAGTTTCTCTGATAAATCGAGATAAGCCAGTTAGAGCATCGTCACCTGCATAGTTAAGAACATAGCTTGGTGATTAAGAGAGTTTTAGTTTATTTTAGTTTTTAGTTGCATACTTTGAAGAAATAATAGACACAATTTTAACAAAAAGAAAAACTGACTAATTTTTTTTTATAAGTGCAGCAGCCATGTCATTGTGATACTTAGAACGGGCTATCATAATTGAATGCGTATACTAAATTTCATCTATGTTCTGTTGTCCGTTGAGGAGTTCCCTCGTTGGCAGCCAACCCTCAGTGCAGCAGTCCATGGTGAAACTTAGAACGGGCTGTCGTAATTGAATGCATATACAAAATGTTGTGTCTGTGCTACTGACCGTTGAGGAGTCCCTCGTCGGGAGCCAACCCAGGGTGTAGAATCAGGTCATGCTTAGCATAAAAAAAATGAATTGTCATCGGAATTGGACAAACATGTAAATCTTCAATTTTATATGATAATATTTGAGGAGTTCCCTCAATTCCTCATGGATCCTATCATCAGAACAGGATTTTGATAAAAACGGGACAAATCTGTAAGTATATTCTTTCGAATACAAAATCGGTTTATAAATAGCAACGTTCTGAGGTAACAATCATAAAAAAAAGATACAACCGAATTGCTAACCTCCTCCTTTTTTTGAAGTCGGTTAAAAATAGCTTGTGCCGTTTATTATTGTTTTATGAAGCTAAAATGGAGGGCATGATTACCATTAATTCCCATAATACACTGACCTTAGTATCGATGTCACTGGGTTACATCCGATCAAAGAATCCATCAATCCGTTTTGATTGATTGTCCATTGATTATGTTGACATATTGTTGTTACTACAAAATAGCGATTTTGTAGACAAATGTCTATTTTTACATGAGGCCGACGCGCGCCGTGTTTTTTATTGGTCATTTTGTATGCGATAAGCGACATGTATCCGAGCGCAGAGGACCGTTAATTTTATTGGTATTAAGATAATATTAACTGCACGCGATAAAAGTTAGAGATTTAACGTCTCAATCTGGTCGCTTAATGACGTCCATATATCCGCGATAGATGCCACGGCAATTTGTCGCCAATTAATTAGGCTTACCGTAATAACAACGGATGAATATCGCCTGCTTCAGAATTCACACTTATAATAGAGGAAACTTGAGAACAGTTGCTGGAACTCAATCTTTAAACATCTTAAAGAGTCGACTATGACTTCATTTTCATCAGTGCCATTATGATCAGTATCAGTATCTTTTATTAAAATTTCAACATAATATTTTGTCCTAATTTTAGTATCTTCTTATTCAATAAACAATGTCAAATATGTAAAAGAATATTATTTTTTTTAATAGCTCTATATTATCTGTATTAATACCTACCTAATTTGTCAGTACAGTTGATACAGAAGAACGAGTGTAGGTATATATTTAAAATTATATATTCTAATTTAATAAACTGTGAACATTAGGATATTCAGACAACTTGATTATATTGTTAAATTTTATTTATTTATTTATTTATTTTAAACAGCATGATTTAACAGGAGAATGGCTATGCTATTCGGTACACATTACAATAAATCGAGCAGGAAAAACAAGTTAAACCCATAGCCATTGGCTCATCGCATACCTTACTGATCAAAAACGCCCGTATCTGATGCTGATATTTCACTTATCATATATCATATATTTTGTTTTGTCCGCGAGCTGACACGTATGAAGTTCGGTTATATAAATATTGGAATAAAGTTCAAAACATTCACACTGTCATAATACAAATACACAGATATACACAGAGTTCTTCCAACATACATACACATTAGAAGAATGAAATTATTATTAAGCCCAATACCAATAATGGCCAACACTAATACATAAATACATATTTAACATAAATATATAGATATATATATATATATATATATATATATATATATATATATATATATATATATATATATATATATATATATATATATATATATATATATATATATATATATATATATATATATATATATATATATATATATATATATATATATATATATATATATATATATATATATATATATATATATATATATATATATATATATATATATAGTTATATTTGATAAGGTTTTTAAAGAAATCCGTTTATAGGATGATATTTTTATTTAAAATAAAATTAGTAAAAGCTACTTGAAAAGTAGCGAAGGAAATCCCAGCTTGTATTGGGAAATGCTTATGTTTGAATGAGATATACTTACGGATGTGCACGACTTTCGACGGTGCAATGTAAGTTTAAAGGTCCTTTTGCAGTCGACTAACGATCACTATTCATCCATATATCTCATAAATAGGGCTTATCCTTATGCAACAAAAAATGCCTTCAATTGAGACGAATTAAGCGAAAAAATAAAAAATTAAACTATTGATCACTTCGGCAAAGCCGTTTTCTAAATGAAAGTGACATTACGAAAAAATTCAAATTTCGAATGCTACCAACATTTAAAATATGATACAATTCGCTGAGTTTGTTATCAACGAGCCATTAAATCGAAATAAAAATAAAAAAAACCTCCATATGCTCCATGAAATGAAAGAAGAAACTTCAATCTTAATTTCTGGTAGAGGAGTTTATAATAAAGATTGTATAATGTTATCAAAATAGGGTAAACCTATATAAAATTGTATAATATTAAAAAATTGTAAAGAAATATTGTAGAAAACAGTATAATATTGTTATATTTGATAAGGTTTGTAAAGAAATCCGTTTATAGGATTATATTTTTATTTAAAATAAAATTAGTAAAAGCTACTTAAAAAGTAGCGAAGGAAATCCCAGCTTGTATTGGGAAATGCTTATGTTTGAATGAGATATACTTACGGATGTGCACGACTTTCGACGGTGCAATATAAGTTTAAAGGTCCTTTGGCAGTCGACTAACGATCACTATTCATCCATATATCTCATAAATAGGGCTTATCCTTATGCAACAAAAAAGGCCTTCAATTGAGACGAATTAAGCGAAAAAATAAAAAATTAAACTATTGATCACTTCGGCAAAGCCGTTTTCTAAATAAAAGTGACATTACGAAATAATTCAAATTTTGAATGCTACCAACATTTAAAATATGATACAATTGGCTGAGTTTGTTATCAACGAGCCATTAAATCGAAATAAAAATAAAAAAAACCTCCATATGCTCAATGAAATGAAAGAAGAAACTTCAATCTTTATTTCTGGTAGAGGAGTTTATAATAAAGATTGTATAATTTTATCAAAATAGGGTAAACCTATATAAAATTGTATAATATTAAAAAATTGTATCTGCTACATCTAGTTCGACATCCATTTTTGATGCGCGCTTTGATGTTCGCACATTGGCCTGCACCGACATAAACTGAAAGACCTTCCAACGTGTGGCCTGATACACCAATTCCTGGCCAATACGTGTGCCAGCGTGCTAAGGCAAGCATTGGGCAACGTGTAAAAGGGGACATTATTCGTTGTTTCTACAAGGGGTAATAATTTTCCATGGTTTATTCATTTTAATAGTTACTTTGTACACTATGACTATCATCCGATACATTTTTTGACGCTTTATATTATTCTGTCGTTTTTCTTATGACTAATAAGAGAGAATTTTCTTTATCGCGGTGAGTTAATGAAAGGAAGGTACATGTGGTGTCATTAAATCTGTAAAAATATGGTGTTTGGTAATTTTTTGCATATGAATAAATCCAAATAGCAGAATGTTGGTTTTTCAAAAAAAAAAACTCATGGCATTCTTTTAACTCTGAACATATTGAGATGTCAACCACAACGGGCGAACCCGTCACCGTAGGACGTTTTAACGATTCATCGTTCTATCGACCGTGCAGTGAGCGTAGAAGACTTTGGACATTACAAATCCGACGTCTAGCTACGCCACAACCCGCAAGAGACCAACGCCTTTACCGCGAGATAGCCAGTAATGTTACCTGGCGGGCCGACACTCGCGCCCTTGCTTCCAATTGTGACCAGATTTCTCCGGTCTCTCGATTGGTTCCGAGTTCGAGGTCGCTTGCGCGGTCCTCTTCCTTACGAAGGGGTGAAACGGTGTACGCCGAATGTGTCGCGGACCAAGGCGTCCTTTGCCCGACTCTGAACCGGGATCGGATGGCCAATGGTCATTTCAAGAGCAGTCGCCGTAGGGTAGGCAACCACCCCCGCTCTATAGGAAACAATACAGTTCCCAGACTCCCCCGACTGTTAGTCGGAGCCACCTCATCATGGGCCCGTTAGCTTCCAAACTCCCTTTAACTTTGAACAGTAGGTATCTTTCCAACAAGCCAAATAAAATAAAATTGGTTAGAAAGACACTGGGATAAAGCAGTTTATTTGTATGGCAATAGCAGCCATCTTTGATGATGTCACCACAGCCATACGTCACACCAGTGATTGTGACAACATAGAAATTGTGAAACGACATATTTTTACCGATTAAATGGCACCATGCACCATCCCGTCATTATGCTTGCCACGGAATACCTTTTGTTTACATTATGCTCCCAGTCTAAATTGTAAGTTGTTAATTGCCAGTCTAATTTGTTATGTTATTGGTGTGTTAGATGGTAATAACTACTTTATTACAGATAACTACAACTACTTTACTATTTACTAACTATAATAACTAATTTACTACAGATTGACGACACAAATAATCAGTAATAATCTTGTTATGGGCAACTAGTGCTGAAGAACTACAAGAACTGGTTAATAGATTCAGCCATATCAGTACCGAGTATTGTCTTAACAGAAATGAAAACAAAACCGAAACTTACGTCATCAGCAAAGAACACAATTTCACCGCAAATATTCAAGTAAATAGGACTTCACTAGAACATGTATCAAACAAAAATCTAAATATCGAGTCTACCAGGTTCGGGTTACCCCACGATGCGAAAAGACGACTGTTTTGGCGGAGAAACTTAACAATTCACGTAAATGGTTTCTCAGTCTACCTACTCAATAAAAAATACAGTGACATTAACAAACTGTTTGGGAAGCTATGCTCGCCCCACCTGATGCGCTAGAAGCCACTCTGGCCCTATTGTCTCCTCACCATTGAAAGGGCTTACCAAGAATCGAAGTGGCACAATTCCGTAGATGTCTTTTTTACCACACCCCGCGGGACATAATTTTGGGCCATTATTGTGCCACATGACATCTATCTCCGCTTAATAAATACATCTCCCTTTTGAAAACGGCTCAAATTAAATAAAGATCTCTATTGTGGGTGTATGCTTTACCTTTTTCGTGTGAAATATGGCGGCATTTACTGTTGCTGTTGTGAGCGGTTTTTTTGGAGACGTTCTTTTATTTTGTAATTTATTAATGACTGGCGATACCGGGTCAGAAACTGTGTGCTATTACAAAAATAAAAAGACGTGAGCTCGTTAAATAACGAGTGTAAAGCGTCCCGCCAGCGGGTTATTATTTAACTGAAATAATATTACCTATTTTTAATTACATAAATGTTCCTAAGTACCTACCTAATTGTAATAATTTTATATCACATTTCGTAATTTTTGGTATATAAAAAGCCACTATAACACAAAACATTAAAAGTTTGGGCCATTGTTTTTGAAAAGATACCATGAAATACAACTTTACTAAAATACCATTGTACTATTTAAAATTCTACAAAATTCTACTAAAATTCTGCAATTCGCGTATGTGGTTTGGATTTTTCGGTGCTTATGTTGCCAGTTTTTTAGTTCACTAACATATAAACACAAGAAAGGTGATAATTTTGTGACGTATCTTGAAATGAACAGAACCGCAGTGGCTACTTTAATGCTGCACTAATCACAGTATCTGAATCTTCAATGTTTAGTCATGACACGACAGCACACAGAAAGACCTCAGAAGTGTGACCTCTCCCAAATACCAATTAAACTAAACTGGATAACCATAAAACTAAGCGCATCACAGCATTCCAAAATTCCCAAAAGACGCGTCGCTGGAAACGTATTTTACAATAAAATAAAAATAACGAAACGCTTTGCATAAATACGACTAAACGCTCCAACAACCAAAGTTCGTAAAAGTGTAAACATTGCGTCGATCTGAGAATCTTGTAGAACTAGTTATAATGGCTGGCTGACGCGTCGCTTATCTCCCCTCAGAATCTGAAGATATTCTCGGAATTCTCATATTCTCGAAGCGGTCTTAATCCAAAATTTATGGAGGCTACGGACGGCGCTAAATTAGCGCCGTACGATAAAATGTAACGATCAATTAATTAACATTTTATAATGTCGTTTGTTTGAGCATGACATTTCGGCCAAATTGGATAATAATATCGTAATTCCGTTGCCTGGAGATGAAACGGTGGTGGACCTAATAGGTACGATAGGCGCACAGTGAACGACAAATAGACAACATAAAAAAAACTAAAAATATTGTATAATAATAAAAAATATATTAAATAATATTTTAAAAAAAAACACTGAAAATATTAATTTGTGCACATAGTCATAATTGATCATTTAAAATTAAAAATCAAGTTAAAACGAGTTTATTCTACGTATATATGCTGAACGTCAAAGGACAACAACTTGAGTTGCCAACTACAAAGGGCGAATCCGTCACTTCAGGAAGTTTTAATGATATTTGAATGTTCTATCTGCCGTGAGGTGAGCGTACAAGACTTGGGACGAAAACAGTCCACTGTTTAGTTTCGCCACTCTCCAGTAATATACCAACATCTTACCGTGAGATAATAAGGTTAATCACCCAGCGGGCCTACACTCGCGCCCTTACTTCTAGTTGCAACTAATTTACTCTGGTCTCCCGACTGGTTACAGGTTCGAGGTCGCGCTTGCGCGGTCCTCTTCTATACGTAGCGGTGATTCGGTGTTTATCGAATTTATCGCTGACCACGACATCCTTTGCTCGACTGTTCTCCCAGGATCGGGTGGCCGAATGGTCGTTTCAAGAGCAGTTGCCAAAGGTTAACAACCACCCCCGCTCTATAGGAAACATTACTGTTTCTAGGGTCCCCCGGCTGTTAGTCGAAATGCACAATCGATTGTCTAATGCCGCACGGTGAGCAAACCGTTCAGGAGCGCCTAAAAGTTGACTCCTAGGGAAGACTGGCCCGCAGGCCAGCGTCCTACCCTGGCACGCACTTCTGCGTGGAGGGGCCGGATGGCTGTTGACCCGTGCGTTTGACCGACCCTATACAACTGGGTCTTAGAGGCCAAACTGCAATAGGGCCCATTAGCTTTCCGTCAAAGGACAGTAGGGCGGTATCGACTAAAATGGGCGACCCCGTCACCCCAGGATGGTATAACGATATGCGATCGTTCTTTCAGCCGCGGGATGAACATAGAAGACTTAGAGACAAAACAATCTACTCTCTAGCTTTGCCAACCCGTTAAAGGCCAACGCCTTACAGCGAGGCACCGAGAAAGATACATAGCGGGCAGCCTCGCCCCCAAACTACCAGGTTTGGTATGATATCTTCGTCTGGAGTTAACTTTCAGGATACCTCGGTCCTCCTGACTGGTTACAGGTCCGACGTAGCTTGCGCGGCCTCTAAATGTTATGTTACAGCGGTAATTCAATTTGAATTTATCACGGACTTTGCCCGTAATGCCCCACAGGGTCGCGTGACAATAGGTCAACATCCACCCTCGCTGCTTAAGAGACAGTATACTCCCATAGTCCCCAGACTCCTTCAGCAATTAGTCAGAGTGCACAACCTATTGGCGTCGCCGAACGGTGCGCAAACCGTGCAGTAGCGCCAGAATGCAATCCCGTCAGGAGAAACCGGTCCACCAGCTGTGAGGCCTGAGACACGAGTCTTACCCGGGGTAGCTTTCCGCACGAGGCTTCTGAATAGGAGCTGAATCATGAGTTGAGCCGATCCGAGAACAAAATGGATATTATGGCCCAAGCTGCATGAAACAATTTGCTACCCGCCAAAGGACAATAATATTGCATTATATTTCAGAATAATATTTTTTCGACCTATTATACTGGCACCACTGAAAAGAACCATCAAAGACAACCAAATGCCTATAATTTTCAAATATCGAGAACTATCGCGGTTGTTTGACATTACAAATAAGATAAAAACGAATTTACCGACGAATTGAAACACCCGATATTTCCGTAATGTTGCAACCGCCGTTGTATAGGCATTCTACCCTAGACAACGGCGGTTTCAATATAGCCGAAACATCGGGTGTTACAAGCTTCACGCGGCAAATGAATTCGACATTTAGGGAATTCAAAAATAATTTAAAGAAATGGTTATCGAATCATGACAGACTAACCATACATTAAATGTTACAAATAATTTAATAAAACTTAGCTGCACAAATTATTAGCATATTTTTAAACATGTATGTTGAATATATTTTAACCTTCAACAAACTACCAAAAATTATTTGACTTTGTTGTTATATATTATTTTGACCATGAATTGTACCTTTTTGACTAAGTTTTTATATTAAATCAAAATAAAACATATATTAAATATTAATGGCTGTTTCTTTCTTTTCACACATATAACTTTATTTATATTATAATCGAATGTTATATTATATGTATTGCCGATTATATCATGGAATTGCATTTTATTTACTATATTATCTTTTAATATTTTTTATTATTTTTAATTTTATTTTATTTATTTTTTATTTTCAAGGCCACATTTTAGAGCAATTTAGTGTTATTAGCTTTTTACTAAAACTTGTTCATTTGTAAATTAGAGACCTGTCCACCCTAGAACGGGCTAGTCCCAGTTGGGTGACAGAAACAAATAAGCAAAAGGTTAAGGTTTTGTCATCTGGTTCCTGTTATTTTTTTAAGCAAATCAATGTTTGAAATGAATTTTTAAGCAAATCACAAGGAAATAAATATAAAAATAAAGAGAAAACGAAAAAAAACACAAGAATAATGTAAAAGAGAAAATACAAGAGAAATTCAAAGAGATAATTTACACAATTACAAGGACAAATTAACACTTTAGACACCAAGAATTTTAGTCTTCACTCGAGTAATATTCCTCCAGTGAGTATAACGCCTTTTCTGTGAGATACTTCTTAAGGTGAACAATAACAGTAACAATACTTCTTAATAACAGGAACCGGACGACAAAATCATCCGATTCCTGTTATTTTTTTAAGCAAATCAATGTTTTATAGTAATTAATTCTTAAATAAATATAAAAAAAACGATTTTATCTATATATTATTTTCAATATCTATATTTTCAAGTCCATTGAATACTATTTAGGATACAGTTCAATATATGACACGTGAAAGAGAATTAATAGTTAGGAAAAAAAACAGAAAAATAGGAAATGTGACACGTCACTGAATTAATTGAACTGTTTCTGATATATTAACACTACTACTTCTTCTGCGCATAAAAAGGAAAAGTATTGTGCCATCACTGATTCTAGTGCCGTTTAGCTTCTCAAATGATCTTCCTCGAGAATTCATTAATCGCCGAGAATTCATTCCTTGAGCGCCTACAGAACGTTTGCATAAAGTAGATATTCAATCTGAGGAAGTATGACCATGTTTCCGAGTACCGAACAAAATTGCAATGGCTTCGTATACTGGACCAGAGAAATTTGCATATCCTTTCACTTCTATATAATGTCCTACACAATCCTACATCTCCCTCCTACCTCAATGAGGCTTTTACCGGGTTAGGAAGTCATGGTCTCCCACTTCGTTCAAGTCAGAATATTATCCTACGTATCCCAAAAAACAATATCACTTTTTTTCCTACTCCTTATCCGTACATGCAGCTCGACTGTGGAATCAGCTTCCTTCAACTATTAGAGGCGCTAGCTCGCTGTTCACCTTTAAGCAATCATTGAAAAAGCACTTCCTTTCACAATAAATATGAACCATATATTTTAAGCTTTCTGTTATCCCCTCCCTTTCCTTACCTTATTTTGGCAGATTATTTATTTACTTTTTTTTTTTTTTTTTGGTAATATATCAACTCAAAAATTTATTTATTTATTTACTTTTTACTTTAGATACACACACAATGCTATAATTTATATGTTATAATTTAAAATTTAATTTTAAGCTTTAATTTTTTGCCTACTCTTCTTTTCACACACTAGCATGTTGGTTGACTGGAAGATATTGTAATGTAGCAATAAGTCCGCCATTGTACCTTATTTTTATTGTGCAGTAAAGAGATTTTCATTCATTCATTAATATAAGAATTCATTCACCTAAATTTTATTCGTTAGGTATTCAAACTAGAGACCGTAATGGGGATGTTGACTGTGACGATGTTTGATAGGTCATGCGATGTTTTCGGGACTGGCTGTATATATTCTTTCGGTGGCATATAAAACAGGAAAACTGTCCCTGATTAGCAGTCTGCTAACGCCTTCCTCCTAAACGACCATATAAAACGTATCCATGCGTCGAGATTACAGAAGACTAATCGAGTGATTACTGCGTATATCATGAAAAACGTGACTACGGCGGATGGTCTCAGACTTACATTACCTCCTCAGGTTGGAGGTAGTGACTCCCCAAGTGGGTGTATCTTTTACGCATCAGCGGGCCATTTTCGCACATGAGGTGCAGGGGAGTTTTCTCTGCCCCTTGGCAGAACCTGCACATTTTCGTGTCCAAGCGATACGTAGCTCGTATACAAGCGACGCAAATAATATTTAAAGTCCGCCATATTTAGGAAAATACTACATAATTTTTGAAGAAAAAAAAAACAATTTACTATCACGGAAAATACTACAAATATACTACGCATTGGCGCGAGGGGAAAGTTGGGTTGATGAGAGGGGGTGGAGTTGGGTTAACAGGGGCTTGTCTACTTGCCGGTAAAGTCCTGTGGTGGCAGAGCCGATTTTTTATCTTACATAATAGAGGAACATATTTGTCTAATAATACCAGATTTGCGTTACAATGGTCATCGTCCAGTATATCAGCACAGTATGTCAGAGCGCGGCCCACATCGAAACAAGCTACGGGCGTGTAATTTGACACTGCGGCCATTTCGGAGCGACGCCACACCACGTTTGGAATTCCAATTTATCTCTACGCTTCCCGAGAATGATGGTCGCCGTATCTTAAGGCTTAAACCCCGATACGATTCAACTGCTTAAAACCACCTGGATCTATCCGCTTTTTTATTGCGTTCAAGAAACAAAGGACTGCTTGTTTGCTACACGTTGCTCGTCGATGGCTAAAATCACATCGCCTCGTATGTTAGCTTATGGTCATTATGACATTTTGAATATAATTTAAAATTTAGGTTAAAATTTTATCGAATCTTATAGTAGTCTAATTTTTGATACTCTTCTTTTCACATCAACATGTCGACTGGCTGGAAGATAAAGGGCTCGATTGCGTTTCTTTTGAACTAAAATAGGAAATTATTTCACGTGAAATTTACAAAAAAAAACTTAAGCACACTGTAAATATATCGCAGATAATAACCCATAGCAAGATTTAACCAGAGGTGTGTATTTAAAAATGTCTCATGTCGCTCTACTAAGCTACGCTTGTGCTAGAGCGGACATTACTGTACATATACTGTACATGTACATATACTGTACACATACACTGTTTATTATGCTTTATGTGAATCGCTTATTACTTACGGCATAATTGGTGGATGTGGTAAAACCCTGCTAGAGCCATTGCAAGTTGCGCAGAAATATATATTAAAAATTATTCTACGTAGACTATATAGCCATCCCACTAATGAACTTTATAAGGAAGCTAAAGTCCTTGATTGTAGGCAACTTTTTCTAAAAACTTCCCTCTTAAAGCTATCCTCCAATCGTGAATATAACAGTTAAACAGTAGCGGTCCCGATTACGACAACCTTTCCTGCTCTAGTCAACGGGGTAATTAAAAATGCGAGTCGGTCTTTTCTAACATGAAACAATCGTCATGTGAACCGAGTGTAGTGTAGCCAGTAGCGCTCTCTAATTGTCTCAGTGGTGATGCTAATCGCGAATTTCCATGCATGCTCGCTCCCTGCCGACAGCTTTTCTATACCCGCCAATTTGGCCGCTGCAATCGTAGCTGTGAACGCGCCTCACCGAATCGACATGTAAACTTGCAATAAAAATGCAAATGCTCTGTGTTGATATCACTTTAATTCTTCCCAGGCGGAATCGGCGATGCGAGTAATCGGTTTAATGACAACGATCAACGCCCGGCTACAAGCGACTGCGACAGCTCAACATTACAACCGCTAAATAGGGTGTGGCCACACTGACAGCGCCCAAAAAGTGCGCCAAAAAAGGCCACGACAACGTCTCTAGACTGTGATTATATGTATATTGTTTCTTACCTATAAAGGAAAATATACATCCGGATAATATACATACAGGATAATTTATGAGCGATAATATACATCCCTGCAGCTATCTTAAAATCTCCACATCATCTGTGAGTTCTATACGTGCGTTTGCTGTCTGCTGCCATGGGAGCTAATTAGCTCTTGCTAAGTTGTCCACGAAGACCCGTTTGTTCGGGGTCGGTCACACTCACGGGTCAACACGCATCCGGGCGGCCTCCTCGCATGAAGCGCGTGCCCGGGTAGGACTCTGGCCTTAGGGTTAGTTTCCCTAGGAATCAATCTTCTGGCGCTCCTGGATGTTCTCCGCTCCGTGCGGCGTGAGCCAATCGATTGTGCATTCTGACTAACAGTCGGGGGGGTCTAGAAGCAGTACTGTTTCCTATAGAGCGGGGATGGTTGCTGACCTTACGGCGACTGCTCTTGAAACGACCATCGGCTACCCGATTCCGGGTGAACAGCCTGGCAAAGGATGCCATGGTCCTCGATAGATTCCGTAGACACCGTGTCACCGCTACGTAAGGGAGAGGACCGCGCAAGCGACCTCAAACTCGTAACCAGTCGAGATACCGGAGTAATCTGGTTGCAACTGAAAGTCAGGGCGTGAGTGTAAGCCCGCTGGGTAACATACCTGGCTATCTCGCGGATAAGGCTTTGGCCTCTTACTGTTTTTTGTCCTTTGCGCTCACTTCAGGGGAGATAGAACGATCATATTTCGTTAAAACTTTCTGAGGTGACGGGCTCGCCCGTTATAGTTAACAGCTCTAGTTGCCATGGAGTACAACAATGTGCCACGACACTGAAATTTCTCGAGTCTCATTAGTTTGCCTATAATTAAATATATAAGAAATTCAAACAAATACATTTTAATATTGAGTCCTTACCTATGGAGATCCTGTTCTATAAAAGAAATTTAAGGCCAACAACTTTGTATGAAAAATATATATTTAATTAATAGCAATATTGACCCTTATTATCTATGCAGATTCGCAATTTTAATGGGAGTTGCTTAATTGCTCTGCTGTCGTGGACAGGAGCCGATTAACCCTTCCTATGTGAGCTAACCATTTTTGGTTAGACGCTTTCCGCGCTGTGCTAACTGTAATATTTATTCATTATTATCTTAATTGTTTTACGAGATAATGTTGTAACGTTATAATATTTCAAATTTCAATGTGATCATTTTGCAGTTATTCTTTTTACGATCCGTATAGTAGTTTAAAAGTTATTAAATCTTTGAACGCGTTTTTCACCGACTCTTCAAAGTTGACTTTCTTCCCTTGTAAAAAAATATCTAAATTCTGAAGAAAAAAAAACAACTCTAATGAAGCAAGGTCTGGTAAGTACGGTGGGTGAGCAAGAGTCACCAGCCGCAACTCCTGCAACTTTGCGACTGTTTATAGTAAAATCTGTGTATACGTTGTCATGCAGAAGCAGTGGCGATGAGCGATTGAGCAGGCTCGGCTATTTAATCACGAGCTCCTCGATCAGTGCCTAAAGTTCTTAACAGTACACATTTACGGTAATTTATTTATTTATTTAGTAGTAACACATCTAGTAAAAAGTTAATGTCATATTTGATTAAGATGTTAGCAAGAAATTGATGCGACATTATTTTTATGATTGACACAGTCGCCTAACTAGGCCTAGGCCTGTTCTAAGGCAGACTTTTAATTGTACCCAATAGCCAAACTGCAAAATGCTGTAGAAAATACCGGCACAGAATCTCATATTTGAAAATAGTGCAAATTTTCAACTTTACCATGGTTGCACAAACGAAAATATTTGAGCAAAAACAAGCAACGGAAAGGCAAATAAACAGCTGATTCTTAAAAAAGAATAATATGGACTTGAATTAAAATTTATTTGAATTTGGTATTCCAACTCAAACCCAAGTTATCTAAGTTCAAAATTGCCAGTGTGATAAAACAGTAATTACATAGGTAAGGCGCCAATCTATATATATATAAAACAAAGTCGGGTTTGTTCGAACACTTATAACTCGAGAACGGATGGACCGATTTTCGTGGTTTTTGATTTGTTGTATTTGTCTCCGTCCCGAATAGCAGAATAACTATTGAAAACAAAAATTGGAAAATTGACGAAAAATTAAAATAAAAGAAAAACATTTTCCCATACCAAAAGTAAATCCGTTTCTTTTTGTGTTATTATCTTAATAAAGTAGTGAACTTAATATTTATTTTGTTTTCATTTTATTACTTCCATAAAATCATAAATTAAGTTCAGCTAATCTGTAACACGACATTCATTGATTGTTAGGCGGTACGAAATTCGCCGGTCAGCTAGTATATAACATAAAAATGGATGTTGGTATATCTGTCCGAGATTATTAGACGCCGAAACCGTTTGACTGTAACTCTTGGCTACTATTTATATATCTAATTAGCAAAATTTACCATGCCCTTACACAATCAGTGACATATCTCAAAAGCTTGTCTTACCTTGGTTTTTTATAACCATGTAACTTATTCTGGCTACTATTTATATATCTAATCAGCAAAATAAACCGTGCTATTACATAATCATTAATATATCACGGAAGCTTGTTCTTACCATGTTTTCTAAACCATATAACGTATTATTATTTATATATCTAATCAGCAAAATATACCATGCCCTTATATAATCACTAACATATGCCGAAAGCACATTCTTACCATGTTATTTCAAACTATATAACTTAATCTGGCTACTATCTATATATCTATTTAGCAAAATATACATTTCCCTGACACAATCTTTATCATATTTTGGATGCTTGTTATTACCATTTTTTATTTAAACCGTATAATTTATTTGGCTACTATTTACATATATATCTAATTAGCAAAATATATTATGCCCTTACACAATCACTAACAAACCTCGGCCTTTCGAGCATATTCTTAGGATATTTATTTCTCCTTCTGTGTAATCAATATTATGCAAATGAGAGAGCGCGGATATTTAGCCATAGGGATTACTGGTATTAGCGGCTTTTTAATGGCGGCGTCACAGTAACTCCCACTCCGATATGTGAGTATGTGATTACGGCGGGCGGCTCGTTCCCGGAATGATATAATTGTGGTCATGGATGCATTTTTTGGCCATAAAGAATTAAATTGGCCGCTGATTAAGGTAATAAGCCCAAATGGGCAGCGTTCGTGATGTACTCCCGTTATGAACCACGAACCTTCAATATGTTGCTCAGGCTATAAACTCTAAGAGCCTTCTTAACTAGATGTCACTCGTGCGCAGATTTTGCAGATAACGGTTCTGTGCAGCTTGGGCCATTTTTCATTTAATTTCACTTTATTTCTATTATACGAAGAAATATATAAGAATTATTTAAACACAAAGATTCTACGTCACTGCGTAACTGGGCAGCACCTATTCCAAGGAAAACACAAATTTTATATGACCGCAATATTAAAAGTAATTTAATGAAAACGTTGTTTCGTAATCAATTGGTGCCATAAGCTAAGATCTAAATGGTTACGAAATTCTTAAAATATTTTTTTTTTAAATAATTAGCAAACTGTTTACTTAAAAATCAAATTATTACAATACAATACAATCAACTACTCCAGTAGATAGGCATTCCTACACTTCCTCGTCACAAAATTAAATGCTAAAAAATTAATTATTAAACACATAACTATCGTGATAGGTAGTTGTCATGGCTGTAAAATTATATTCAATATTACCTACATACAAATAATCAAAATATACTAATATGATTTAAGAGTCAGGGAGAATAATATATTGAAATAGAAATGCAAATTCTATGTGGAATAATAAAAAAAAATATTTTATTGTCAATCCAGCAATATACCTTGGTATTTAAAAAAAAAATTAATAGAAGTATACCTAATAAATTATACGGAAATTAGAATGTCAGCTATCATAATACCATTATGTTTAAAACTTTTCTCATTTCATTTATCAGCAACATGGAAAATAAACTCACAATTTTCAAACTCCCTTATACATAAAAAACATATTTTAACAATTGGGTATCTTAAAAAATTATGTATAATTATCTTTTAAAATTGGTCCTCTCCAAGGCTTTTCATTTGCTCTGGAATCTTAATATAGAAGGACAAATTTTGGTAAATAAAACTGTATCGCACTTTGCTAAGTCGCTGTCGGTTTATGTGGAGATTGGATTGATTCCTCGTATCGTAATGATGAAAATCACTATTCACCGGAGCTTCTGTTAGGTGTCTACGAGCGTACATAATATTTTGGTAGATGTAAGAAGAAAATAGAGTCATTATTCCTGATTCTACAAATAGTAGTAATATTACTCATTGCAATCGAAGTCAGAAAATCCCACTTCGAATACGTCTTCTCCAGTGCTACATCTGGCCCATACTTCTACACGGATGTGAGGCCTGGACTATTAAGGAAGATCTCAGGAAACGTATAGAACATTCGAGAGGTGGGCATACAGACGCATCATGTTGATATCTTGGACTCAGGAAGTAACCAAATGAGGAAGTTCTACGGCGTGTCGGCCAAAAACGCAAGCTTTGGCAGTCGATCAAACAGCGCAAAGTGCTTACGTCACGTGCTTAGGTACGACAAGTTCGAACTCCTACAACTCTTTAATATGGGAAAAGTTGCAGGGATTAGGAGACCTGGCCGAAGACGGAAATCTTGGTTGCGGAACATTCGAGAATGGACCTGGATTACGAGTGTCGCCGAATTGTTTTGCCTGGCTAAGAACAAAAAAAGTATGCAGAGCTGACTGTCAACTTTCACTAGTTGGAGAGGCACCCTAAGAAGAAGAAGTAGTAAGTACTAAATAACTATAAAACAAATTCAAATACGAAATTTTACATAATAGAAATAAAAATCTGAATTCACTCTTGTATACTTAGAGGTAATTTATATTGTCAGAGTTGCGAGGGTGTGCAACTTAAGTAGTGTGTTTAGTGTGGATCGGTTCAACTTAAGGCTCAAATCTAAAATCTGGTAGCCTCCTCAAAGAAAGAAGAACCTGAAAGCACTCTGTTTTCTCTGTCACGGCTGGGTCGTGAACAGGTGGGATCGGATCCTCTGGGGATGACCTTCGGGCGGTTCTGGGCGGTTTTCGCTTCGTGCGACGTCAGCCAATCTACTGTGTTCTCCGGCGAACAACCCGGTGGGGGGGGGGGGGGGGGTTATGGGAACATTCTAATACATTTCCTAAGCAGATGGACCTGATGTTAGCTACTCTTAAAACGACCCGCTGGCCGCCCGTACTCGTGTGGTATTGACGTGCAAAGGGCACCATGATTTACGATAAATTCGAACTTAAATAGCGCTACGGAGGCGCAGGGGGCCGCGCAAGCGACTTCGAACATGCGACCAGGCTGGGGAACCGAGAAATACGGCCATATCTGGTAGTGAGAGTGTGAGGTCGTCCAGCTGGGTTTACCTCCCAGTGCCTCGCAATAAGGCGTTAGACACTCACGGGCATGTTGGCGTAGTTAGACGCTGGACCTCGTGGTTGAAAAATGTCTAATATCATTATAACTTCCTGGAGTGGCGGGTTCACCCATAGTATTTGACACACAGGTAATCCTCGGAATAAGTAGTCTGCGAACTAAACGCTAATTCGCAAACTAACGAAATCGTGTTACTAAGAATAATTTCAACGCGATTCAGTTACTATTCCCACAACAGCTTAATTTTCGTTGTTCACTTAGCAACACCGTTTTTTATTTTGTTATGTTGTCAACTTAATACACACTACGTATATTTTTTTCCATTATGAACGGTCATTTTAAAACTACATCATAAAACTATATTTTAAAACTACTTAATATCTATTCTCTATATTTTTTAAACGTCAGCTCGCAATCTCAAATAAGTCTTAAATGCTCAAATAAGTAGAGAAATGCTCGCCATGGCCTACATTTTCAAGCTGATCCGGGGAAGAGTTGATAATCCTAGCATGCTAGCGAAGGTTTGTTCCTTTGTTCCGGACAATTATAATCGTGCTCGCACTCATAATCTATTTGCGGAGCCGTCCTCGAGCACCAACCTAATTCGATGAAGTCTGCTTACCCGAGCTTTGCGGCACATAAATACGCCATGTTCGACAGCGTCAGACTTTGATATTTTTACAGCGAGCCCGCATCTCTTCAAGGTGTGGGCATTGCGCTACTTGTTTATGTCAGAATAAGATAAATTGTTTTTACTCAATACTGTAAGTTTGTAAGTTTTTTTTAATTATTAATACCTGTATTTGTATTTAATGCTTATTAAAACATGTTGTATATGTACTTGTAAGAATTCTATTATTTTTATGTTTATGTGTATATTGCATATTAACGGATTGATATAATGTTGATTTGCTTATGACATAAATAAATAAATAAAAATTTAAAAAAGCACATCTAGGCACAGACATAAGCCTATATAGATGTGTGTTGTGCCTCGGATTGCGTGGGATCGGGATGAATCAATTGTCGCTTTTTTTAATTAGAATGTAATTATTTTTCTTATGTAACCTTAGATAAGACATGTAAAATGAAATAAATAAGTAAATAAATAAATTTTTAAAAAATAAGTTAGTTAGCTGACAAGCAGTTTGTGTCGCAGTCGTGTATATTTAGTTCTTTTTCCAGTTTCAGTTCTGTTCGCCCAGGTATGCTGAAAGTTATGTATTTCGGTCTGATATTGTGAGACATCAAACTTATTATAAGCTCTATCGTGAGAGCTACTCGCGCCAGTAGCCTGCGGCATAGTAATAAAATGACGAGTGGATTCACTGCATATGTCTCGTTAGGGTTATCACCATATCACAATCTCACCATGGAGATGAGTGAGATGCTTCTCTTTCTGGGAAACCACACCACCACGCCACTGCATAACTACTTACTACTGGATGTTAAAAAAAATCTATTAAATGAAGACTGTTTTCTTCACTGTCACATGAATACAGGTGATAGTTCATTTTATACGCAAGTAAATACTTTAAATAATAAAAACACGACTGCCGTTACAGAAAGTGAACTGTTGTATTTATAATTATTTTATACTATATTTTATAAAATAATGGCGGTTTATCCATATGGATAAATGTCGCATCTTCGATCAAATACAGTAATAAGTTGAAAAAATCCAATTATGGTGTTTATATATAAAAAATGTCGCTATTTCTCATTTTACACTCACAAAACAGTCATAACTGTTACTTTATTTCTTCAAAGCTTATTCAAAGCTAGTGCAAAACTGCATATCGCTACTGAATTCCCTGGGCGAAAAGAACAGGGTAATTCTAAGATGGGTTCCCGGCCATGTAGGAATCGAGGGAAACGAAAAAGCTGATGAACTTGTTAAGACGGGAGCAAAGGGAACGTTATACGGCCCTGAACCTTGCTGTGGCGTACCAAAAAGCCTTGCAAACCTGATGCTCAAACAAATATGTTTAGATCAATCCGTCAACCACTGGAACAACACGCCAGGGTTGAATCATTCCAAAGCGCTAATTAAGGCTTACGACCGTAAGACGGCCCGTGAGGCTTTATCGCTAAATAGGAACAATCTACACATACTGGTGAGGGCGCTCACGGGGCACTGTAGCCTGAACAAACACATGTTCAACCTCAAGCTCAGAGACACAAAAATGTGCAGGTTCTGCCAAGGGGCAGAGGAAACTCTCCAGCACCTCATGTGCGAGTGTAGCCCGCTGATGCGTAAAAATTACCTCCAACCTGAGGAGGTAAAACAATCTGGCGCCAAAAGCCTGCTGCGGTTCTTAAATGACACGAGGCTTAGCGCAGAACTATAGTAGGTGGCGAACACAATAGATCAGCAATGGTCGCAGTGTTACAAGGCATATAAAGACGTTAGAAAAGCCCCACTCAAGAAATTGAAAAAAAAAATACTGTATTCCTTTATTAATATTTTTTTTATTTATTTATTTTACATATACAATCAAATGCATGAGCACAACAGAAAATAAATTGTCAATTTATAAAATGCCGTTGTATGCTTTTAAAGTTATATACACATCTGTCTGAGCCCAGGTTACATAGCGCATATATTAAACGCAAACGATTATCTTTCTATTATGCTAAGCAAAGAGCAGCCGAGCCCGCCTTGCTAGACACCCCTGTGTTAAGGCGAACTCACTTCGGGAGTCCTACTAGAGTGCCACGGTTGTGTCAAGGAAAGATTTAGAACGATTTGACTTTCTTTAATTATTTTAATTTTAATTTATAATCGTTATTATTATTATTTTTTTTCTTTTACTTTTGAATAGTATACATTTAGAAAATAAATAGTTATATGACTTAATAGATAGTCAAAATTATTAAATTAATAGATAATCAGATAGTCAGATAGTCAGATAAGGTTAAATATCAGTCACATAATACATATATAAAATAATATCACATACATACACTCTGAGACACGGCTATTGAGATGAAAAAAAAATGTTTAGGGCACTTCTAATACATTAAAATTCAAGATGAAAAAGTAGCCTTTGAACCCCCCTCTACCCATATTTAGAAGCCTAGTATGGATTTGTTTCTTGAAAGTAATGATGCTATTTTTTTATTTTTGTTTTGGGGAATGGCACCAAACTCAAAAAGATTTTTTCTCCTCCAGAAAAGAGCGGTACGCAGTTTATATAGAGTCTCTCCAAGAAGTTCCTGTAAGCCGCTGTTCGTAGAATCAGGAATCATGACTCTATTTTCTTCCTACATCTACCAAAATATTATGTACGCTCGTAGACACCATAGCAGAAGTTCCGGCGAATAGTGATTTTCATCATCACGATACGAGGAATAAATCCAATCTCCACATAAACCGACAGCGACTTAGCAAAGTGGGATACAGTTTTATTCACCGAAAATTCTCCTTCTATAATAAGATTGCAGAGCAAATGAAAAGCCTTGGAGAGGACCAATTTAAAAAGATAATTATAAATAATTTGGTAAGAAACCCAATTTTTATGGTATAAGGGAGTTTGAAAATTCCAAGTTTATTTTCCATGTTGATAATTAGTAAAATTTGTAAAATTTTAAACGTAACGGTATTATGATAGCTGACATTCTAATTCTCATATAATTTAGTATACATCTATTTATGTTTAAAAAATACGAAGGCATATTGCTGGATTGACAATAAAATTATTTTACGTTGACTATTCTACATAGAATTTGCATTTCTATTTTAATATATTATTCTCTCTTACTATTTAATGACATTAGTATATTTTGATTATTTGTAAGTAGGTATACAGCCATGAAAACTCTACAAATTCCGAATAAGAATAAGTTCCGGTAATAAGTGGCCAGTTACAGAAACTTTTATTGTGATCTATGTACCTTTTTAAGAAAAATACATAATTTATGTTGTGGGCCTGCTCTATTACTTCTTTTGTGCCACCTGGTGTTCATAAGTACGAAGACTTCAGTTACAACCCAAGAGTGCGTGTTATGTCTGATATTAACCTTGTTATGGCCTGAGTCGCACGCGTCTGCCACTATAATGAACAAGACACATTTCAAAGAGATATGGTCATTTGACATTGCCGGTAAAGCAACTATCATTATACCAAGTTTACCAGAGATAACTGTCATGCTGTAGACGATTTATAAAATCGGGTAAACAATGAAACGCTCCTCCTAGCCTCACTTTTAACAGTATATTTTGCATGATATTGACAGGATTAAATATCTAAAGAGTTATTTATTGATATCAATAGCTTATAGAACGAGTTGTTAAAATCTTACAGAATATACGAACATTTTTTATATCACGAGTATTTTATAGACTTTTTCTCTGTTATTTCTATAGGTTTTCTGATTAAGTCATGTAAGACCGGTGTTTTAGCTTGTTATATCGTGTTCAAATTACTTTGTTAAAAACACAACTTGATTTTACGCGCATGGGGCCTACCATCCTAATTTATTTTGTCTATGTCGTCGTTTTTGTTATAAAGGTCAATAACTAAAAAAAAAAAATTATTGAGGTAAGCGTGTTCATTTTTTTATAGTTTCAACTGCATTGACATTTTAGCGAGGAAGGGATGACATGATACATATACATCCTTAATTAGCGACGGAGATGCATATTCCGCTTCGGGAGCTAATGGGCCCTTGCTGAGTTGGCCACGAAGACGCATTTGTCCAGGGTCGGTCACACTCACGGGTCAACACCCATCCGGCGGCCTCCACGCATGAGCCCGGGTAGGACTCCGGCCTTAGGGCTAGGTCCCCTAGGAGTCAATCTTCTGGCGCTCCTTTTTAATTATACTATCCGCATTACAAAGTGGCGAGTCAGGTAATTTTTCATCGAAATCGTGCTATCTCTTTCGCACTTGCACGGCCTTATGGAGCGATACCTGTAAACGTAGTGTAGGTAGTTTTACGCATACAAAAGGAATGTCGATAAAGTAATGAAACGAGGGAAATAAATATTATTTCAGTATTGTTTCATTACGATAAATATTAAATAAGTTAAAAATATAAATATTGATATTGAATTATTAAAATAAAAATATAAAAATATAAAAGATTCAAATTTATAATAGTTGACAATAAAATAATTGTTATACAACAAAAACATTAAAACTAAACAAAGAAAGTCAGCAAGCTATTCATATTCGTCTTCACTGTCACTATCGTCTTGTAGATTAATAACATGACAATGGGTGACAATTAAATGTGCTTTGGCCAGGTCTTCGTTCTGGAGATTTTCGAATTCTATTCCGAATTCGATCTAGAGTTCGTTCGCTCGTTCCACAAACTAATGCTGCCAACTTTCTTGGTTGTTGAAAATCAATTTTCCTTATCAGGGTCTTCTTTCAACTTATGCAACCACTTATAAATGTTGAGAATGACATGCCGGTTTTTCTGGTTAACATCACTTCTTAACTTGGTCAAATTAGTTTTGCAAAAATCTTCCAACATGATGTAGATTCACAAATAGAGTTCGTATAACGAGTGAGTTATGCTCTTTGATATTAAGCCTTTTATAACAGAATATTTTATTATCAATAATGCCTAATGACCTACATAATACGTACAATAATTATAGTAGACCAAAACTAATTTGGCAAAGTGTCGTTAAAATGTCATAAAATTTCAAAATCGAACTGTTACGGTTACCACAATTAATAGTCCTAATCGGTTAGCTACTTACCACCTATTACGGTATTTACTCACCGCTTTTGGCTAAATCTAGGAATTTTATCTATCTATCTAATTTTAGCAGGTAAAAGTTTTTAATTTTTCGGATTTATATATAGCCTATGACAATCACAAATAATGTGGCTTTCTAATGGTAAAAGAATTTTCAAAATCGGTTCAGTAGATCCAGAGATTACTTCTTACAACGTCACAAACTTTACCTCTTTATAATATTAGTATAGAAGTATAGATTACGATACGGTCGCGGTTCCATACCTATATCGTATAATCTCTTATCTATTTATGCAGTAAAAGGGAAAAGTCTTTTGTTTTAAACACTTGAGAGGATAAATTTACTTATTTTCATAAGAATTCATTATAATAAAATATAAAAGTTAGATATATGCTGTCGCTGATTTTTTTTATAGGTTTTATCAAGCCTACAACTTTTCTCTATAACTTAATCATTAGAAACGTTTTTGTTCGACCGCTTATTCTCCGACTTACTTTGCAAATCCGACTACCACGAAAAAGTCTTTCCATTTTTCGGATTAATATATAACTTATAACACTCACGAATAATGTCGCTTTCTATTGGTAAAAGAATTTTCAAAATCGGTTCATTAGATCCATGGATTACTTCCTACAACATCACAAACTTTACCTTTTAATAATATTAGTATAGATAAATATTTTATCGACATGGTACCATTCCTATGTTAACTGTCTCTAATTGCCCCAGTCGCCAGTTTGTGCTGCGGATACTATAACAGTCGGGGGAGTCTGGAAGCAGTACTGTTTCCTATAGAGCGGGGGTGGTTGTTAACCATACGGCGACTGCTTTTGAAACGACCATCAGCTACCCGATTTCGGGTGAAGAGCTGAGCAAAGGATGCCGTGGTCCGCGATAGATTCGGTTGACACCGTTTCACCGCTACGTAAGGGAGAGGACCGCGCAAGCGACCTCGAACTCGTAACCAGACTAGAGTCCCGAGGAATTTGGTCGGAACTGTAGGTAAGGGCTTGAGTGTAAGCCCACTGGGTAACATTCCTGGCTATCTCGCGGATAAGGCGTTTATCTCTTACGGGCATGTGGCGGAGCTTGACGGTGGACAGTCTTCTGCGCTCACTTCACGGGAGAGAGAAAGATCAAATTTTGTGAAAACTTCCTGAGGTGACGAGTTCGCCCGTTGTAGTGGACAGCTCTAGTTGTATGTCTGCGCATATTATAAGAGCAGTGTCATACCATAGATCTACGCCCGTTGTACTTGACTGCTCTAGTTGCGGAGATTCATAGGCCCAGAGCTGAGGTTCTGAATGTAGCCAGTTGGCTTGGCTCCAATTAGTTTCCTGATGATGCTATTTCTGAAACACACCTTCTGTATCGACAAATTTGAATGAAAATGATACAGTCAAAAGTTGATAATGCATAAATCATTATTTGTTATTTAATGTGAAATATTCATTAAATTTCTATTCTAAGTAATTCAATATTAATTATTATATATTCATGTCTAGTGTCTAAAAGCAAAGTGTCTGACGAGCTATTGATTAACTTTACAACAAAGCCATTTTTTTTAGTCTGTTTTCTTTACAGAACCTCCATGTGTCTTTAACGAATTAAAACTACATGTCTTAATGGCGGAATAGTCAGTTTTCTCTTTCCATTAAATAAATAAATAACAATCATTCATGCTGGAAATACAGGGTGACCTGGTGAACGAGTGTCGTATTCCTAGTGGTGATTCTGTATATAGAAATATGATGTACAGATTCACACATAGGAATGCGACACTCGTCTATTCAAAACAACCGGTAAATCTAATTCTTATGCTCTTTATCAAGAAACATTTTATGAGAGTAAAGCCAAAGCAGTCATATTATGATTGTGTCTAAATAGCAAATGTGTTTTTTCATGTAATCGGCAAAAAAGGTCTTTGTAAATGACGTTAAAAGAGACACTGTATCCCATTTAAGAATATGAATTTCAATTCAGTTGAAACCTCCGAAAGTTACTCAGAGAGACTTAACCGTCATAACATGGACTCACTCGAGGATAGGCGCCTCCAACGTATACGTTTTCTGTACAATATTATTAATAATAAAATAGACAGTCCCTATTCTGTTGGCAGAATCTCCTACCGAATCCCAAATAATTAGACCTGGACTCGAGATTTATTTTATCTACCGGGAGTCAATACCAATTATGGTCAAAATATGTATTTTAATAGAGCACTTCGAGCATATAACCTAAACTTTCAATGTTTGGATATTTTAAATTTATATTCAAATACTTCCTTCGAAGAAATTAGAAATACGATAAACAGCCTTCGGGTTTGATTGGTATTTCTTCGTCCATTAGGTACGTAGGCTGTAGTAATGGTTACTACACTATAACAATGCTTTCTAGGCAGTATAATATTTTCTATAAAAGTTCATATGTATATTAACATTATAAAGACATTGTGATGTATATTATATATATTTATATTAACTATACCTACTTCTACATTTTATTATTACCTTATCGTATTATTTATATTAATTTATTATTTGTGCACGTGTATGTATGTACCTATATTATGTATGTATGTTATATATCATCTTAAATACATCTACATAACTCATAATGTGGCTTCCCTATCCCTTTCCCCTTACTTAAACCTCATTCTTTTCATAGCTCTTTGCGCTGTAACAACAGATTTTGTTTAATTGTGAAAACTTTTAATTGGCCTTAGATTCGTATAATATGTGTTAGCATTAAGTATAAAACGCTGTAAGTTTTCCGAAAAATAAAAATAAAAATAAATATATAAAGAATAATTGCTTATAATGCTTGTTACATATGAATAATGTAATGATCGAAAGTTTAAACATCTCATTTGCTAATCGACGACTCGTAGCTAACTTAAGAAAGAAAATTGGCAAAACATGTAATTTTGGGTCATAATCGACGAGTGCAATCCTGTATCATTGAATAGTCCAATTGAATTCACACAGTTAAACTCTAATTAGTCGTATGTTGAAATTTTATGAGCATGCCGATTATAACGTTATCAATGCAGAATTGCAAGCGATCGATTGGCCCTCGGTGTTTCGCAACTGCGATGTGGAATTTTATTATGTTATTAATGATAGTACTTGTATTACATCTGGCGCGGGCACCAATTACATACATATTATTAATTGCAATGTGTAATTAATATACCTGAGGCAAAGGATTATTACTTGACGCCACTGCCCTCTCTTTCTAACAGACATTTTATGTATGTATGCGCTACTACTGTCTCTCGCAGTTATAACCACGCCCATTTCGTTACAAGTTGTGAGTTATTTTTTATTCTAGCTTATTCCGAGTTATTTTTTGAAAGACTGACTAACAAACATATTACACTGAGAAAAATATAAAGCTGTAACACACGGAAATACGCATGTTTCAACAAGGATTGCGCACATAACTCGGACTGTTGTCCATATGTATGAATTAACATGACGAGTGAAGGTGTTGGCGTGGCGGTAGTTACTGTGCTGTAATCTTAAAACATATTCATTTCGATATTTCATTTCGTCGCGACCTTGGGATCTCACTTCTAACATGACAGCATGTACTAGTATACGTACGGTTATAGTCAGAGACATGAATCATGTTGAAACTTCAGTATACTGTTATTTTCTTATTTAAAAATGTTGATACATATAATCGAGTAATGGAGATTCAATAAAATCCCTGTAATTCAACAAAATTACGATTGAAACATCGTTTTTCTGTATAATACCGTCATAACAAAATGGTAATGTAAGAATCAATCCAATATTTTTCTCTGTGTACGAGTATGCGCTATCACTGTCTCTCTCGGTTATAACGACGCCCCTCTCGTTCCAAATTGTCAGTTAATTTTTAATCTAGCTTATTAGTATGACTTATTTTTTGAAAGACTAACTTACAAACTTACGTCAAATTTATATGAGTATCTTCCTTAAGCGGATTTAAATCTAATGACATTAATATAGTTACTTAACAGGTAGGTCGCAGATAGTAGAAAAAAAATAATTTAGATCGACACCTCAAACGATATCCTGCGGCGTTCCCCAGGGATCGATTCTTGGTCCTTTATTATTTTTATTTCTTATCAATGATGTAGGCAATTGCTTGCCAGCCTATACCAAAACCTTGCTCTATGCGGATGATACATGTTTCTAGTTTCACGATAACAATCTTAACTTTCTAATGACAAATGCAAATCATGCGTTAAGCCTAGCAAGTTCATGGTTCACAGAAAATGATGATCTCTTGCTTAACGCAAAAAGAAAACCGTAACTATGCACTTCTCCTCAAAATACAAATCGCCTACTAAACCAACAAAAATATGTCTTTCTTTCTTTCTCTTTCTTTCTTTCTTTTCTCACATATAACTTTATTTATATTATTTAATCGAATTTTATATTATATTTATTGCCGATTTAATAATGGAATTGCATTTTATTTATTATATATTTTTAATATTTTTTTATTATTATTATTTTTTATTTTATTCTGAAGACCACATTTTAGGGCAATTTAGTGTCATTAGCTTTTTACTAAAACTTGTACATTTGTAGGCAACCAAGCAATCAAGCAAACTTGATTGTAATATTGGAGTCCTGTCCACCCTAGAACGGGCTAGTCCCAGTTGGGTGACAGAAACAAATAAGCAAAAGGTTAAGGTTTTGCCATTCGGTTCCTGTTATTTTTGTAAGCTAATCAATGTTTTATAGTAATTAATTCTTAAATAAATAAATATAATTTTAAATAAAACTACTTTAGAGTTAAGCAAATCTACAAAGTTCCTAGGTATCATGATCGATCATTATCTCGGCTGGAACTAAACTGTGTAGTGCGCTTTCTTCGGCAATATATACGATAAAAAAGATTAAATTTTTAGCTGGCGAAATCGCGGCAAAATGTGTGCTCTATTTTTAACAGACTTTAAAAAAAGAAGGAGGTTATCAATTCGTTTGTATCTTTTTTTTAATGTTTGTTACCTCAGAACTCTGCCATGTATGATCCGATTTGGAAAATTCTTTTTTCATTTGAAAGAATATACTTTCATATTGGTGCCATTTTTAACACGCTTTTATGTAATGGAATCTAAGGTAACTAATTTAACCATCTTCCAAGGATCGTAGCGTCATGAAAATTGGCAGCTGTATGTAGTTCTGCTGACAATACAATAATATGGTACTGTGGTACTGTCGAACTGTATAATATGGTACTGTCGAGAGTCGGAAGATATGAACTGGAACTTCATGATGGAACATCGTATCATAGCTGCGTTTGGACTTGTTAGAAAAGTCTTGGAATGAAATTTTACCACGATTAGGTTTCAAGGTTTGATGATGAAGCCGGAAGATAGGCACTAGCATTCCATGATGGAATATCGTATCATAGCCGCGTTTGGACTTGTAAGAAAGGTCTTGTAATGAACTTTGACTACGATTAAGTTTCAAGGTCTGATGATGAAGCCGGAAGACAAGAACTGGCATTCCATGATGGAATATCGTATCATAGTCGTGTTTGCACTTTTGAGAAAGGTCACGTTTTTTGGTTTTACGTGCATTTATAAAAGCGTGTTTTTAGTGTTTTTTTTTAAACTATTAATTTATTATCCAAATCCTGTTCTGATAATAGGATCCTTGAGGAGTTAAGGGAACTCCTCAAATGCTATCATATGAAGATGAAAATGTATATGTTGGTTCAATCCCGATGACGATGCATTTTTTATGGTAAGCATGACCTGTTACTTTACTCTGGTTTGGCTCCCGACGAGAGGACTTCTCAACGGTCAATAGCACAGACACGAAGTTTTGTATACTCATTCAGTTATAATAGCCCGCTCTAAGTTTCATCATGACATGGCTGCTGCACCCAGAGTTAGCTCCTGACGAGGGAACTCCTTAACGGTCAACAGCACAAATACGAAATTTTCTATACGCATTAAATTACGACAGCCCGTTCGAAGTTTCACCAAGACAGGTCTCCGCTAGCCAGGGTTGGCTTCCAATAAGGTAACTCCTCAACGGTCAATAGCACAGACACAACATTTTGTATACGCATTAAATTACGACAGCCCGTTCGAAGTTTCACCAAGACAGGTCTCCGCTATCCAGGGTTGGCTTCCAATGAGGTAACTCCTCAACGGTCAATAGCACAGACACAACATTTTGTATACGCATTCAATTATGACAGCCCGTTCTAAGTATCACCATGAAATGGCTGCTGCAGTTTAAAAAAAATGGAGTCGGTTTTTATTTTCGATAAAATTTTGTCTATTATAGTAGGTATACTATATTGTATTAGTGTCTCCGTTTTTTCTCGACCCATAGTCAAAAGTAACTTAGTTTCTATACTCCATGCCTAGTCCTAGATTTCAGTCCTGCAGGAAAACATTATTCATTTTGTTGAACAGTCTAGGAGCTATGTAAGAAAAGTGTTTTGGTACAAAATTTGTTCTTCTTTTTTGGGTTAGGTGCTGTCGGTTTGTTATTACTCGTCTAACTTTATGGTGTGTTGAATTTATATAAATGGTTATCCGTAAGATCATAATAGTATGTCGCATGATCAATTTATTATATAAGATATTAAAATCATGTATTATAGCGTAAAATCGTCTTACATATTCAGGGCGAACTCGTAAATTCAATTAAATTTAATTTAATTTTGCTCGGCAGGCTTTCATATACTTGGATTCTTCATTGCGTCTAAAATTGTAAGTAATGTAATTAATTAAGGAATATTGTATTAAAAATCATGATAGTTGTGACCATATAAATTAATTATAGTAATGTGTTATAGGTTTGAAAACCATTAATAAATAAAAAAATATCCAATAATGAAAATTGTTTATCAAATAAAGAGCACAATGTCTGTAGCCATAATTATCAATGCAATAATATGATACTCATAAAAATAGATAAACGTATACTAAAAATATAAATCTAGCAATATAGCCGTCGTCGATAAAAATAAAAATTACGCTCTTTGGCAAAGTTAATTATCAGGAATTTTCCATTGTTTGACATTTGGGAATCTCTTGGAACACGAATTTAGCAGTATCCAAATCTCTAAGTCATATACTGGATTCTTGACTAAGCGAGTATGGATGGAGGACTGGATTCTTGACTAAGCCGTCAGATCTGAGAAAGTATGAAACTGAGAATAACTTGGTCGAATCTCACATAATATATTTCTCTTGTTTGGTGGGTCAAAACAAACATATGCGCAAGCAGCCATAATTTGGCTTGACTCGCTGGGAGGCAGATGGCTATCGGCGCACTTACCGTTTTTATGGCTGCGGATTTCTTGAATTACCCAAAATTCCGCCCTTATTTCCGGCCGCCATCTCTTATCGCGACCTCTTAAGTGATATAATTGAGCTACATGCTTCGCCAGAGAGTAGCTTCATCGCGCAATAAAAATAACTTCGCGGGAATTGCCAAGTTTTCTTAGAAATTGGAATTAAGAGGCGATAGTATACCGTGGACCGGTCGAATTGCCGCAGTAGTATTTCAGTATTACAGCATTTAATTTATTCATTCAGAATATACAATAAACACATGACTAATCAATTAAAACTAGTTATCGCATATTAGAATTCGTCAGTTGCTAGTAATATATTGATATAAAACTAATCAAATAGAAATATTCATTTAACAGTAGCGTTGACTAAAGTCGGCTTTACACGGTAGACAAATAAAAAAAACCTGAACTAATACCATCTTAGGCAATCTATACAACAAAAAAACACAATAAAATGTATCAAAACAAAATTGAAAAAAAAACAACTCATATAGATGGTCATGTATGTTACGTTAAAGATTGTAATCTACATATTAAATAATAAATGCATATTATAAATATTTTTGTTATAACAGGATAGAATAATAAAAAAGGTGATCTTAAACTAAGGGAGAAAATTAAAAAAAAGGGAAAGTAAATGAAGAAATTTGCATACGTTGTCGCTACTCTACAGCATACTCAATAACCCCACTTCACCCTCCTATCTCAAGGAGAATTTCCACCCTTTGGGAGGTCACGGTCTTCCACTTCGATCAAGCCGGGATAATACACTCGCCATTCCGATACATCATTCTTCTGTTTACACGCACTCTTTTACAGTCCTCGTTTATGGAATCATCTCCCTCACTCTATCAGGCATGCACCTTCGTTGATACTTTCAAAAAGTTGTTGAAGAAACATTTATTTTTACACAGCCACTAGCCAAATACCTCACCTTGACCTTTTCTTTATCCTTCCCTGGGCAACAAATAAGTTTATTTTAAATTTAACTTTACTACTTCTTTGTGTATCTGTAAGGTGAAAATTATTTTATCAAATGGTTGACTGTAAGATATCGCTATCGCGATAAGTCCGCCATTTGTGCATAAAGTTATGTCTTTATAGCACAATAAAGTTATTCTATTTTTAAAGATTTGAAAATGAGCGTTACTGGGTCTTTTTCTTGGGACACAGAAAATCTGAAAAAGAAATTTAGGAAGGGAAAGAAAGAAACAATATTATAAAAATAAAGTTTACTCAGGGGGTAAGGTTCTCAAAGATTTATAAGTACGCTTTTTGCCCAGAAGATGATTCCACCACTACAAATTAATAACAAAAAAACACAAAGAGTAGAGATGATGATGAGTAGAGATGTTTATTCCCAATTTCAGGCTACTTCCACGACGACAAGGTACAATTCTAGCTCGTTCAGTCGCGATGCCAAAAAGAAACTTCTATCACGTTTCATCGGGGCAATTGCGTTGATTAAATATTGATTGCGACTTTCCAAAATATGTGCGGCGGTTATCCTCTCGATTACAAGAGGTTAATAATTAATTAACAGTAAGCAAAGTGTCAAATATAAATATTCATTTAACAGTAGCCTTGACTAAAGTCGGCTTTACACGGTAGACAAATAAAAAAACCTGAACTAATTCCATCTTAGGCAATCTATACAAAAAAAACACACACACACACAATAAAAAGTATCAAAACAAAATTGAAAACAAAAAACAACGTATTTTGAAATTTTCTCAACAATAAATAATAATTAAATATTAAATTTATTGAATATAGTGTAATTCGGCGGTTAAGTAACCCGACCAGGTTGCCACAAGCCTAGGAAATGGAAATATTTTCCTGAAAGTGTGGAGCTCGCCAAGACGTGTGGCCGACGTGGCGGGTATCGGGCTAAATACCTCCAATCATGATGAACAGTACAACCTTATGACATCGAGGAGACAGCTGGACCTGTCTGGATGAGGGAAACGGACAACCGATCCGGATGGAGAGTGATTGGAGAGGCGTATGCCCAAAGGTGGGCGAATGCGCGATGATGAAGAAGAAGAAGAAGCAAAGTGTCGGAGAAAGTCTATAAAGAGAACACTGAATACGCCCTACCCGCACGAGGAGGCTTCCGCACGAGGAGGCTACTGAATAGGAGCTGAATCGTTAGTTGGACCGAGCTGAAAACACAGTGCATCTTATGGCCTAAGCTGCACGAATCTATTTGCTACGACTAGTACGAGTAATCTGCATACCTCTGCCTGACGTTAGCTGTAAATTCGTCGCTGGCCCGTGGCGCCCTCTTCTTGCAACGTACAGAGGATCTGGTGGTCAACGGGTCGTTTCTAGTGATATGTGATATTAGCCATGCTATCTTTAAAAACATACTATCCCAAAACATACGATTGACTTGACATTTGATACGTAGACTCTTGAGTGGTCAAGTAAGCAACTAGAGTTGTCAACTACAACGGGCGACAACCCATCATCTCAGGAAGTTTTAACGAAATGTATCGTTCTGTCTCCCGTGAGGTGGGCGCAGAAGACTTAGGACAAAACAGTCCACCGTCAAGCTCCGCCACCTGCCCATCAGAGGCCAACGCCTTACGGCGAGGCACCGGGAAAGGTACACAGCAGGCAGCCTCGTTTTGACTACCAGTTTTGACAGGATATCTCCGTCTGGAATTAACCTTCAAGATACCTCCGTCATCCCGACTGGTTACGGGTCCGAAGTCGCTTACGCCACCTCTACCTGTTGTATTACAGCGGTAATTCAGTTAGAATTTATCGCAGACCTGGGCTTGCTTTGCCTGTAGTGCCACACGGGATCGAGTGGCCCAAGGTCATTTCAAGAGTGGCATGACAGCAGGTCAACATCCACCCCCGCTACTAAGGAAACAGTGTATTTCCATAGTCTCCAGATCCCTTCAGCAATTAGCCAGAATGCACAACCGATTGGCTTCGCCGACCGGTGCGCAAATTGTCCAGTGGCGCCGGGATTCAATCCCGCCAAGAAAAACCGGTCCACCAGCTCTGAGGCCTGAGACACGGGAGTCTTACCCGGATTAGCCTTCCACTCGAGGAGGCTTCTGAATAGGAGCTGAATCGTGAGTTGAGCCGATCCGAGAACAAAATGTGTCTTGTGGCCCAAGCTGCACGAAACCGTTCACCACCAAAGGTCAACCGGTTAAGTAAACATCTTGCGGTGTCGACTACAACGTGCGAGCCCGTCACCACAGGACGTTTTAACGATTAGTCGTTCTGTAGCCCTGCAGTGAACGTAGAAGACTTTGGACAGTACAATCCTACGTCCAGCTACGTCACAACCCGTGAGAGTCCAACGCCTTACCGCGAGTGAGCCAGGAATAAACCCGGCGGGCTCGAGATACTCGCGCCCTCACTTCCAATTGTGACCAGATTTCTCCGGTCTCTCGATTGGTTCCGAGTTCGAGGTCGCTTGCGCGGTCCTCTCCCTTACGAAGCGATGAAACGGAGTGCACCGAATCTATCGTGGACCAAGGCGTCCTTTGCCCGACTCTGAACCGGGATCGGATGGCCAATGGTCATTTCAAGAGCAGTCGCCGTAAGGTAGACAACTACCCCCGCTCTATAGGAAACAATACAGTTCCCAGACTCCCTCGATTGTTAGTCGGAGAGCACAATCGATTGGCTTGCGCCGCTCGGTGCGCAGACCGTCCAGGAGCGCCAGAGGATTGATTCCCAGGGGAGACTGGTTGACCCAGTGTCCTACCCAGGCTCGCACCCCATGCGTGGAGGCCATCGGATGGGTGTTGACCCGTGAGTGTGACCGACCCTGAACACATGGGTCATTGTGGCCACCTCATCATGGGCCCTTTAGCTCCCACCATGGTTAGTAGGTTAAGTAAACAGTGTGATTCATAGAAAGTGATCATAGCAATCAGGGGCGGAAGGGGGGGGGGGGGAGGTTGGCGCGGCAGGGCGGCTTATCTGCTTGCCGGGAAAGTCTTGGGGTGACACAAGCGATTTTTTAATATATATTTCTTGTTAGTGCCTTCCTTTGAAGAGTTTCTTCAAATTTGTGTGAAATCTGAAACAGTTATTCTGCTCTCTTAATACCTTAACTCATAACATTCCCAATTCTAAAATTGGCTTCTGGTTGTAGAAGTAGAGGGTCCTGGCTAAGTTGACGCAATATAATCTAATATATAAAAAAACAGAAACGTGAGATTTCTATTATTGTGAGGACATTCCAAGATGACGGTTTAGGTTAGTAGCCCGTCGACTATCGAAATCTCAATTAATTCTTCGCTGAAGTAGCAAAGGGTAATCATTTGCGATCGGTTGAGTTTATTATACAGAAAAAATCACAATAGCCCAGCAATGAGTATTAAATAGAGTAGGTACAATCGTTTTTCCCATCCACCCATTTCTTCACAAAAGGGAGGATCCACAGTGTGAATTTATTATCGACTCCAGCCAATATAATATTGGCAATTTATTTTCTAAGCGCAAACTGTTTTTTTTTGTCAACCGCTTCCAAAGTCACTCTTCGCGAAATCATCAAAGGTCCTTTGTAAGCTAACAAGGTGTTACTAACACGCTCAACAATGCAAACAATACTAGAATAGCTCGGAGGCGACAGATGACAATGAAGATGATGCAGTTTAGGGATAGATTTTCAAATAATCGAAATATCGATAAATTGTAGGGTCGAGTATTATTGGTTTGCTGAGGACCTAATTCCACTTTCCGATAACATTGCAGACATATTTTTTTGACGCATATCGCATGGTTTTGGCAATATTCAATGTCATAATATACCTATATAAAATAATCATTAAAATAGAAGCTCCAAAATAAAAAAATGGAATTTAAAATAATACGTGTTTAAATTTAAATTTTAAAACAAACATTTGCCTTGTAGAATATTTACTTGTAATATATTTCAAGTAAAAATTACGAAGTATAAAAAGAAAAACCTATTTTAATGATCGCTTAAATAAAGGTTATCATGAATTTTGAATAATTAAATGAATTATTTGAAGTCTTACATGTACACATTTTAAACATTTTTCTTTACTAATTAGATTATGGATCATTTTATTCAAATTTTAAACTAATATTTGACAAGGAATTTTAACATTTTTCAAGTAAAAGTTAAGTAGTATAAGAAGAATACTTAATTATTTATTACCTAACATAAAAGTTACCATGAAGTATTATATCGGATTTGATACTTTGTGAACTAACTAAGTAAGTTCGCTATACGTATGCAATAAATGAAATATATTTAATGAATTACAATAATTACTTGAACAATATTAAAAGGTATCGTGAAAAAATATGTGAGGTTTATACCGAATATATGTTTTTCTCTTTATAATCCTAAATATTATGTAAATAAGTAGGTGAGTGTACCTTATCTATACAATTTTCTATAATCTGTTGAAAATTCTCGAAAATAAAACTGAATTGATATGAAATAAATATGGATTTAGGTTTTGAAATAGGGTCGGTAAAATAATGATGTAAAATCTAAAGAATAAGATTTTTAAAGTACCTAAGTTTATAAAAGAATTATTTTAAAATATTTCAGTACAGCGTTTTTGAGTTAAATAATAATAATAATAATAAGGCAATCGTTCCCTTTTTGCACTTAACCTTTCGAGTAAAGTGTTAAACTTATGGTAAATCTATATAAATTAAAATTAAGTGCAGATCGTTAGTAACCACATATTAGGTTGAACGGCTGAACCGATTTGCTTTTTTTAAAACGTTCGTAATAGTTTAAATAAGATCCTAACAGAAAGGAAAATTTGAAAATTTGCCTAGAAAATAGGAAAATTCATGCAAAATTAAAAGTGCTGTTTTTCTAGCTTTTACTCACGATTCGATTAATTTTTATTTTAAATAGGAGCGACATATTAGGTTGATTTCGCTCAGCTCATTCAACACCCAAGTTGCCGTTGAATATACAAATCAACGAAACTCCAACTTGCAACCATTCGAAAAACTGTGCAACGGCCAAAAACAATGCAAATCGATCATTTGGGATGGGGAGGGGGGTGGGGTTGTGCGGGAGGGGTTTTGGAGGGGCGGGTTGGGGGTGAAGTTTGTCGGTGGGAATTTCGTGGGGGTTGGGGAGGTGGGGAGTTGGAAGGGGTGGAGTTTGGGGGGCTGAGGGTAGGGGCAAGGGGTTGAGGGTTTGGCGCGGGTGGCAGAGGAGGGGGGTGTGATTGCCAGGAAAGTCTTAAGGTGACACAACCGATTTTTTACTTCGTTTACATATTCCAATAGCTTTCCACAAATTCACAATACGGTCACAAACAAATGTATTGAAATTTGGACAGGACAACGTCTATCGGATCAGCTAGTATCTAATAAAAGTAAAAGATACAAAATTATTTAAAGCAAGTGAAACACAAGACCGACAACTCGATTACATTACATTATAAAACGATTACTCGATCGTCCCCGAATTGACTTCCCTATTGGCGAAGAGCGCAGCTGTCCTATCATTAGCCATCGCTGCTAATGAAAGAATAATATTTTAACGGCTCATAAAATTTGACAGACAAGATGGCGGCCGGTCCCTTTAGCCGTTCACCGATTGTGCTCCGTTTATTTGCCGTGAAATCGGCGCGTTTGTCGCATTGTCAGCGCGCGAATCTAAATTAAATAAAAACATTTATCATTGCTTGGGTGTATACGGGTAAAGGTAGTACCGATTATTTTTATAATATGACTGTTGGTTTTACGAGACGATAAATGAACTACGATGATTTGAAACCGGCAGAAAATATTTACGACAAAAGTTATTTTGAAAAAAATACAAGGCACTTTGTTTAGTGTGGAATAAGTAATGAAATTTGTAAGAATTTGAATTATAATAAAGATGAGCTACAAGAAGATGTGACTGAATGGCGAAAAAAAAATATTGAGTCGGTGGAACACACAATTGGCGGACTACTTGAATATCAAATAAATAATTAATATTTGAAATAGTTAAAAAGCTAATCACGTTGAATAAATCATACTTCTCCATATACATTGGACATCAAAAAGGTGAATACATAATAACACTGGTAGTAAAGAAGAAGGGATAGTATTGTTAACGCGCTTATGTGTGTCTGCTCGTGTGTAGTCCTCCACGAACGCGCCCAAACGCTTAAACCGATTGAGCTGAAATGTGACATGCAGGCATCCATTAGCCATTACAAGAGTTTGAAAAAGTTGTGCTTGAAATCGGTCCAGCTGGCGGCGCCTTAATCATATTTTAATGTCGAAATATTGGACTTAAAGATAGAAATTTAGTACACATAAGCCTTGTTGGGTAAAACTTGGTTGTGAAATGTTGGTTGGAATATCTCATATACGAGCTACCCTAATTATTTGTAAATTCCGCCAAACATGTAATAAAATAATAATACCTCGGGCGGCGCGGTTCTTTTCTCATCTAAGGGAACACTGATGGAACGGAACCCAACCGGGTTCATCCGCCGACCGAGAGGGGTGCTCATCGTTTTTTTTATGAAATGAATATTTAGGTGAAATCAGTCCTTTGCTTCTTGCCGTGAAAGTCTTTGGGTGACACAACCGATTCATTTTTGTTATGTTGTATAGTTGTTATAGTATATTACTGACGTATTTAGCTTAGATTGCGAGACTCTGTATGATAAATCTGTATTTTTGGTGTTATTTCAAGGCAAAGTTTACCGACAGTTACAGAAGTAGCTCTAAAAATGGCTGATTAGAAGTACTATGATCATGTTTCGAGCAAATTTAAAATAAAAGATGTAAGTAAAGAACTTGGTAGTAAAATCGAAACTAAGCCACGTTTTTATTAAATGAAATTTAATTAAAAATGGGCTGAAAACAACTGAAAAGCGGATTTATTTCTGAAAAATTGCTGTGATTTGCTGTCACTAATGGATATTGGTGTTTTATTCTGATCTAGGCCAACTTGATCCAAGTGATAATGCATTGGAGGCCCATAGTTCATATAGCACACATAGTTTATTTTGAAGACCACGACTGGAAGTTAGGTCTTTGGTTAAATTATTAAGATTTTATGATCAACCTTCATAGAAAATCGATGTTATTATAGATATCCAAATAAATTGCTGTTAGTTTCGCCGATGCAGAAGGGTTGCCAAAATGTACTATGGAGTTAAGCAATCTAACACCATATATAATCAAAGGTATAAGCCATCAAAATTTAACCGGCTCTTAAATGGTTAATCGTGGTTAGCTAATGGTGATTATCAGATGTTAACAGGCTGGTTGGTGCAATTCGCCCTGAGGGTAATAGTTAAGGAGGTATTAAAGCGAAACGATGTAAACGATTTCATTATCATACAAATGTCTATCCTAGTACCCATGATTTGGCCTGATTTTAATGATGTTTTAGGTCAAAGAAATGGACCTTTAGTCCAGAAGGTAATTTTTTGTTTTTCTTTCTTTTGGCTAGGTTGAAAAATAAAGCAGGTTTCGAGTAGGTTGAGTAAATGAAGCACTCTGGAATAAAACCTCTTACATTACGACGGAAGAAAAAAATGATCTCGTAGATCAACTTAAAATGGTAGACGTTATTATTATTGCGGTTGTTAAGACCACATTAAGGACAAGCGGTGTCGTGAAACTTGTGGTAAAAATAACACACAAAATGTAAAAGGTAGTAAATGTGACTACTTTCACGGAAGTAATGGTTTAATGGCAGAACATTAGGTAGCTATAGTTGTATATATTTGTGTAGTCATATTGTGAGTAGCGGAAAGCTAGTCCGACATGGAAAATACAGAAATCCTCTTGTTTATGACGATTTCACGCTATTAAGAGCTCGTCAAAACTATTACAATCTGAATGTTTCAACTATAATATTCAAAAATGCCAGGGGGGGGGGGTGTAACCGGTTTTTTTTTCACATTAATAAAAATATATTTCAAATGTTTAAATTGTGGGTCACTTAGACTAGACTTTGACCAGTTAGAGGGCGACACAGGCCAACCGCTCGAAATTCAAATAATATTTTCGCAACTACACACCTTTGTTTTAATTACAAAATTAAAATGAGAAAGGCAATTCTACATTTTTAAATATTTCTATGATATTAAAAACATCATTATTTTTTTAATGACGAAATTAAAAATAGACGAACTAGAAATATGTTCTGAGCGGGTGTAAAAAATAAAACCTGAGCGGGTTTAAAAAAATCTTTAAAGAGACATTTACTCAACTCATGAATACCCCCTTCCCCTCCCGTCTCCTTTGCTTGTCCTTATATTCCACTCCTCCCTTCAATATCGCGTTGGCATACGTTACTAATCACTGTTTTATATGTTATCCTATGTTGACTATTATGTAAGTGTATTCATTTATTACTTGTGAATCAATTTGCCCACATAAACCTTTAGTCACAATAACCCTGTCCGTATGGCCGTAAGATATTGCCACTTAGCAATAGGTCCACCACATTGTACTCTTATGTGTGTGCAATAAAGCTTTTCAAACAAAAAATATAATTCTTTAAAATACCGCGGTGTGGGGTGAGCTTTATATCAATTTCAATATTCAAAGTTGAATACCATTAGAACCACTCAAAGTTTTTTTTGTTATAAAAATGACAAATTTTACATCGATAGATGATATATATGATAAATATTTTTTAAAATTCATGTCTTTTACTTTTCAAAAACTTTGATCAATCTTTAACCGATTTGGTGTGACATTGTACATGGTGATTTTAAATACATAATCAGTACTTCAGCCTCTTGTTTGATCAAAATTACACCAATTTGTTTAGATAACAGTTTCGGAAATATTAGAACATTTAATGTTTTTTGGGTGAGATTGAAGTGTAGTGAGTTTGGTTAGGAATTAGAGATCCCGAGGTAAAAATAATAATACATAATATTATTTATATATTTTTTTGCAAAATATCAATTTACTTGAAAAATTTTTATATATAAAAAATCAGCCTGCGTATTTTGTGCTCGCAAAACTCGAAATTTAGTCGGTTAACTTCAAATTTTGCCAAAACGTTGCATTCGAATACGCGCGACAAGTCTTCCCGCACCGGTAAAATCTTCGGTGCGCTTCGACATCGGTGAGTTTCCTATTCATTTCATTTCAGACTGAGCTACAGCTAAGGCGGCCGGGTTTAGCTAATTAGTAATATAATTGCGCCTTCATATTTTTGTGAATAACATTTTGGATGTAATCATGTAATGTAACCTATGAGAAATGTACTTCGTAAATCTCAAAAATCTGTTAAAACCTAACGTTATTTTTTTAATTAAAACGTAACGCACCCTTAATAACACTGGCATCATTTAAATGTCTATACGTTTTTAGCTTTGGTGGAAATCGTGGAAATATACAACGAAATTAAGGTTAATTATCAAAATGACACTACTAACCTATAAATACTGCTGGTGCCGAGAAAAGTGGCATCGGTCATTTGGACATTATTCAGAAAGATTAGATAGAAATTCTTTATTGCATATTTGAAGAAAAAACATACAACGGAGAGATTTCTCTCATACAGTCAACCTTCGTACAATCTCGTACAGTACAATCTCTTACAGCTAACCTTCCTGAAAGTGTAAGAATTTAGGGGCCAGTAGAGTAAAACAAACAAAGAAACGTATACATAAGGAAAAATAACCAATTAACAAATATGCCATTATTTAAAAAATATAATTAGAATCTGGAAAATATCCCCAAAGAGTGGAGGATAGGAGAGGATGGGATAAGACGTTGTTGTTATTTAAAATTCAGCATGGTTGTTATGTAATCTGCCAGTAGAGGGAAACATTATTAAAAACGAAAAAAAAATGGTTGAATCAGCCCGCGAAATCAATAATAACAAAACAAATTATTTAGTCCCAGCTGTCAATACAATAATTGTCAAAAAAATATAAAATTACAAATTGAAACTGAAAATAGTCATAGACTATGTAATTAAACTACAAAAGCTGCAAATTATTGCTATCCTCAAGATATGCCTTATCCTGATTTTCAAGACACACCTAATTATTATTAACACTATATAATAAAATAGAAATAAAATAATGGAAAACAAAACAAAATAATTCATATAGGAAAATCCAAATATTCGTTAAATAAGTACGTAATAAAGAAATCCTCAGATAATTGCGTTAACATTTTATAAACAAACGAAAAAATAATAGTAATAATCAAATCAACAAGTCGTCATTCTAAAAAAAATGGATTCTAAAAATCTACTTTTAATAATGTAAACAAAGAAGAAAAATGAGAAAGAAAAATAAATTTATCGTACTGAAAACACTAATAATTTTAAAGAAAATTTTAATTCTATTTTTAATTAGTACCAACATCGGGGTTATTGTTTCACGATTTCCTACAGGCAAACGTTTTGTATTCTTGTTGTGGTACTTGAATATTTCAATAGATGTCGATCGCAATGCCATTCCCAACCGATTTCATCTTCACGGTACCCAATATTCCAATGCTTGAATTGTACATAACTTTAAAGAAAGATGTAGGACAGACACTGATTGGAGCCAGACGTTCCTGACGATGCTTCAAGCAATCCTGAATAAGTACCCAAAGCAATCCTGAATAAGTACACAAAAAAAATATGTGCACTCAATTTGAACATGAACCAATGAAGAAAAGTGTTCAATCGCGAACAACACGTCCTTCAAACGTATCTGTTTTGACACCTCCCTATTCTACTCTTCTCTGGAAACTCATATAGAAGTCAGAAGTGGCATGTTCGATGAAGTGTAATAAATTCAGAGATATTCCTAGAAGGAACGATATCCGATAGTCATCTCGATGTTATGAATAGTTTTGTGTGCTGTCCGGCCGTTGAAGTTTTTCAGTAACAAAATGTTGGAGAGTGACAATCTTGTTTATTCGTCGAAGGAGACTATTATATCACAATTTGCAGTCGTTCTCCTCTATTATTCGACGCTATTGAAAGGCCCTTTGTCGTCTCTAATCGCCAATGATATGGAAACGGCAACGGCCAGCCAACGTTTTCGAAATTGGCAACAATTTCGAGAAAGTGACAGGATGCAAAGCAATTTTATTAAAATGTATATTTTTTCTTAATTTTATTTTTCAGAAAAATTCCAGCGTTTTATACCTAATATTTAAACATTTTATCCAAAACTATGGACAAAAAAACATTTTACCTATTAATCTTGCCAAATTGTTACAGCGCAAAATACAAAATATACAAAAAAGTAAATACAGTTTTTACGTTTAATAGTTGGTATTATAAAGTTTATAAAAAAATCATTATAAAGTTAATATACTAGGACAAAACATTATAAAAATTAGTTTGATTGATTATGTGATTATTGATGATTATTGCTTTTGTTTGATCATTTCTGATATTGATTATTTTAATTGTTGATGGTTTTAGTTTTACTGCTTGTTGATTGCGCCTTATATAGCTTGTACTTTATGAAGTTTCTTCTAAAACGAAATGTTGTATGCTCTGTGGGTAGTTTGTTACTTAAATATTATATGTTTTTTTAATAATTCACACAATAAAGAACTTGAACTTGAACTTTACGTAATAGGATAAGTTTCAAGGAAAGGGATAATAATGCCACATTATGAAGTTAATATATACGAGTATATTTAACTATGATTATTAAAATTAGGTTATTATATTAAATCAGACCATGTCATAATATCTACGAGAGCATTAATTTATTACCAATTCCTAAATTGAAACGGTGATTATTAACCCTTCCTATTTGAGCTAACGATTCTTGGTTAGACGCTTACAAATGCCTAAAAAGGTATCTAATCAATATTGGTTAGGGCGCTCCGCGCTGTGCTAACTTTGTAATATTTATTCATTATTATCTTAATTGTTTTACGAGATAATGTTATAATGTTATAATATTTTTAATGTCAATGTGATTATTTTACACTTATTCTTTTTACGATCCGTATAGTAGTTTAAAAGTTATGGTCGTTTTTTCTCAAGGCCATCGACTTCACGCGCAAAACTGTCCCGGGCAGAAGTGACGACTAAATTTTTACCCCGCCTCTAAAAGAACAGTTACATATTTCTCAAGACACGTTTTTTTGGGTATGGCTAGTGAGTAGATCTTTGAATTAAGTAATAAACAACACAAGTTGGCAGCTCTTGGAACTCAAAAAATAAAACAATGACTTGAGCTTCTTCAATACTGACCTTCCCGACTAAAATAATGAACAAACAAGGACGTGGTTCGGGTCAGACTCTACTGCACAAGCAGAATTCTCTTTATGAAGTAAGAGCATTTAAAATGTATTATGAAGTGATAAAAATAAATGTATGGTAAACAGTGAAGCTGCGTCATATCCACCATTTGCACATCAGCAAACATATCGTCAGATCAGTGCATTCTAGGCTTTCTCGAAATTATTCAAAATATAGCCTTTTGGACAACGCTCAATATGTCTTTCGACAAATAGAGTTGTCAACTACAACGGGCGAACCCGCCACCTCAGGAAGTTTTAACGATTAGTTATTCTATCTCCCGTGAAGTGAACGCAGAAGACTTGGACAAAACAGTCCACCGACAAGCTCCGCCACATGCCCGTAAGAGGCCAACGCCTTAACCGCGAGATAAACAGGTGTTACGCAGCGGGCTTACACTCACGTCCTTACTTCCAATTGCGACCAGATTACTCCGGTCTCTCGATTGGTTACTAGTTCGAGGTCGCTTGCGCGGTCCTCTCCCTTACGAAGCTGTAAAACGGTGTATACCGAATCTATCGCGGACCACGGCATCCTTTGCCCGGCTGTTCACCCAGGATCAAGTAGCCGATGGTCGTTTCAAGAGCAGTCGCCGTAAGGTCCGCAACCACCCTCGCTCTATACGAAACAGTACTGCTTCCAGACTCCCCAGAATGTTAGTCAGAGTGCACAATCGATTGGCTTACGCCGCACGGTGCGCGGACCGTCCAGGAGCGCCAGAAGGTTGATTCCTAGGGGAAACTAACCCTAAGGCCAGAGTCCTGCCCGGGCTCGCACTTCATGCGTGGAGGCCGCCGGATTGGTGTTGACCCGTGAGTGTGACCAACCCTGAACAGAATGGGTCTTCGTGGCCAACTCAGCAAGGGCCCATTAGCTCCCATGTCTTTCGACATGCTTCCCATTCAGTATGTCGACAATATACCGTATGTCATAAATGATTGGCAAATAGCATAACAAATCATTTTATACACTACTGCCCAACAAAAAAGGAGTGTAACCTGTTCAGGGTTCATGTATGTATGTTTTCCGCATTTTTATTCCTCCATAACTTCTAAAAGCTCATAACGATTTAAAAGTAAGTGATATTGTTGGAATTGTTATGTCATCTCTAGTGGCACAAGATACCTTAACTGTTCAAATATCCAGTAAATAGTTGTCTAAATGTCTAAATCTCCAAATCTCCAAATGTCAATTAATTAACATAAATATACAGTGTTTAGTGTCAAATGAAAGGTCTAATTGAGTCAATTCCAAAAAAATATATATTTATATGGATAAATACATAAACAACATGTTTCATTCAAAAACCGTAAATAAGAATAATTATAAATACAATAGTTCACTTTTTGTTCACTGTAGTCGTGTTTTTATTCCTTTAAATATATTTACTTGTATAGTGTATATGTATAGAATGTCACCTGACTGAAAATATGTATAAAAGTTTATTAAGTTTTCGAAAAAGTAGGTATGTCAAATTAAAAAAAATATTGATATTTTTTTATGACGTCATAATTAACATTTTCTATGCTAAAATATCCTTTTTCGGAGAATCGTTTGGGACTTTTATATATGTGTACATATTATATGTAACTTTAATACATACTATAAGACTTTAATGAATGTGTGCTTTGGATTTATCACTATGCCGCATACTATTATTACTGAAATTGTAATTAATAAATAGAAAACCAAACAACATCTATAATCATTTCTTAATCTATATATATAAAACAAAGTCGGGTTTATTCGAACATTTATAACTCGAGAACGGCTGGACCGATTTTCATGGTTTTTTATTTGTTGTATTTGTCTCCGTTCCCAATAGCAGAATAACAATAGCAGAATAACATTGGAATATTAATGAAAAAATAAAATAAATGAACAAACATTTTCCAATACAAAATGTTCGTGGGTTTCGTAACTGTCAAACATTTAATGTTCATCCCGTCGATACGGTAAACTCTCCCCTCAAATTAAAGTAAGTATTTAAATAAAGGTTTCGAATCGACAAGATGTATCCACAATATTCGGACCACAATTATTACATAACGGGATAGAAACGAATTTACCGCGTGAAATGTGTTACCACCCAACGTTTCGGTGTCGTTGCAGCCGCCGTTGTCCAGGGTAGACTGCAGACTATCTACCCGGGACAACGGCGGCTGCAACGTCACCGAAACGTCGGGTGCTATAAATTTCATGCGGTAAATTCGTTTCTATCCTATTAGAATATCAAACAACCGTTAATCTTCGATTTTAAATTATTACATAGTTTAATTCAATCATGTCATGCTGACACGCGATTGATATACTTAATTTTTGTACCTCTATTTTCTTTTTGTGTTATTATCTTAATAAAGTAGTGAACTTAATATTTATTTTGTATTCATTGTATTACTTCCATAAAATCATAAATTAAGTTCACCTAATCTGTAACACGACATACATTGACCGTTAGGCGGTACGAAGTTCGCCGTGCCAGCTAGTTACATATATTTTTTAAGCTTTATGCTTTTTTTTACATTTTCATATCGTTAATTTAATATTATCTTTACTGAGTATACTATTCCTTTGCCGTTCCACGAATTGTCATCTGATGATCACCATTTTAAAATTTTAGGCAGTGTACCTCTCAAACTTGATGGACGCAGTGTACCCCTATTATTGTCGCATATGGCCGTATTGTGCTCAAAATGAGGCATCTCTCAGCGGAGATGGCACGCAAGGATATTTCACACGTATAATTGACTGGAAAAGGGCGTTAATAATGTCTCTATTATATTCTCACCTTTGTTGATTCTCTCCAAAGGCAACAATAGCCTATGATTTGAAGACGTGGCGTCCCGTCTTACATTGACTGTCCCCGCAACGCCGATACGGCTTATTGGTCGATTGTCTATTCCGGTATTCACTTAATTTCGTTTTAAAATTAGGTAGAATAAATATTTTAAGGGATAATTTTCTGTGGGAAAATACGACAAGTACCGGCTCATATTATTCTAATATTCCTTATTGCATATTATATCCAATCATTATATCTACGAAGAGTACACTCATTTAATATTTTGCAGTTGGTTATCGTTTAAGAAAATAGTTTTCGTTCGTCTTCTTCTCCATCGTTCCCTCGTTACTGAGGATCGTGGCCACTAGGCAACAGTCTGCCTACGAGGCTCCTCCAATTTGACCTGTCTTCTGCGTGGCGGGTCGCAGATTGTATTGACCCTTTTGTAACTTCTTTGATGAGGTCTTTCCGTCTGGCCGGTGATCTACCTCTGCTTCTTCTTCCCTCCACTTGTACCCCGGAAAGCATTTTTTCCAGATTCTCCGGGTTTCTCCTGGCAAAATGACCGAAATACTGCAGGACCCTTCTCATGCATACGGTGGAGAGCCTCACTTGGATGCCGAGTTCTTCCAGGACAGATTTGTTGGTGAGGCGTGCTGTCCATGGGATTCCTAGCATTTTATGCCAACACCACATCTTCAGTGCATCGATTTTTGGTGCATATCCGAGCCTTCAGGGTCCATATCTCCGATGCATAGAGAAAGATCGAGAAAACTAGAGCTCGAACCAGCCTGACCTTAGTCCGCTTACTCATACCCCGATTTTTCCACAGCCTTTCTAGCTTGCTTATGGCCGATCTTGCCATCTGGCTTCAGCGTGAGACCTCCTTTTCGCAGTTTCCGTCGTTGCATATCATGGAGCCCAGATATACAAAGTCTTCCAGAGCTTGAAGGTCACTCAGCTCGTTGGTGCATTGCATGGTTCCAGCCCGGTCCACATAGGTTTCGTTAGTGATGATTTAATAAATAAATGAAAATGTTAGCTTGAATCCGTTCGGCTAAATCCGGAATCTAGAAGAATGATTTATAAAACAGTATTGGAATTAATGACATCCATTCATGCCTTTTACAATATTGAGAGAAATTTCTAGTGCATTTATGACTACGTTCAACGTTTTAAATAGTTGTTATTAGAAATATTTTTTTTTTGACTTTCATTCGTTTTTTATTATGGGGTTATTATAAAATTTTTATTGTTTTCTGTAAAGTTTAAAAAAGTACGCCTTTTTCTGTTACGAATTTTAATTTTATCATATGTTTTCCATATGTTATTTATGTCATTTATTTATTGGTTTAAGGTTCCGTTTTTTCGACTATTTCTATTAAAATTTGTATTTTTGTTATTTACTGCACATACGTTTATTTGACGTTTCCATTTGGGCATTTTTTAAAGTCGTAATCCCAAATATTATTAAAATTTTCTATATTAAGGGCCAAATTAGACATATATTTTCATATAAATACGTAGATAATTTATAAAACTGTATGTATTAACTACTTCTAATATGATATAACATTTAATTATATACTTACGTAGTTATGTACGTATTAACACAAGTATAAAATATATTGACGATTTTATTTGTTTATTTGGGGGAAAGATTATGTATGTAAAAAGTGACAACAACTT